>JAANYP010005787.1:0-89790 GCA_020465985.1 Centrapalus pauciflorus | reverse complement strand
AATCCAAGGTTTCGGTTTTTAATAAAACCGAACCAAACTCTTGAATATTAAGGAGTTTAATCGATAATTACCTTGAATTGTTGCTAATTGTTGATGTTTGATGATTTGTTGTAACTCCTTTGTCTTGATTCTTCAATTAAATCATCAATTCTTGAATTTCTTTGACAATTTGTGAGGTTAGCCGTGAGTTTTAGAGAGAGATTAGAGAGAGAGAGTGAAATTTGAGTTAATGATCTTAATGGTCATTAATTTGATTTTATATCCATTTAGTTACATTAAAAATTTAACCCATCATATTTTTTGTATTTTACATCTCTTTTAATTTACTCATCTTTAATAATTAATATCATATATATAATTTAATTACATTATTTCATTCATAATTAAATTACAAGATAATTAATATAATAAAATTACATTACTTGATCAAAATACTGAAATTAAGACTGGACCAAATGTTAGGTTGTTACAGAATGGGCTCCACCACGCACAAACTTCGTCCCCGAAGTTAGCTACGTTCGAACAGACTGGGATATGTTGCTTTCATAACATCACTCGATTCCCAAGACTGATGCGAACCTTTGTGGTGTTTCCAATAGACGAGCACCATCTGTATACCTTTATTTCGAAGCTTTTTAGTCTTCGAGTCCAGAATACACTCCGGCTCTTCAACCACGCGAAGCTTCTCATCAATCTGCAAGTTAACGTGTGGTATCTGAACTTCCCTTTCATCGGCTAAACTCTTTCTCAAGTGACTGACATGGAATACAGGATGTATTCCAGCTAAGTCAGCTGGTAGTTCAAGACGATAAGATTGGTTTCCTATCTTTTCAACAATCTTGAACGAACCGATGAATCTCGGAGCTAGCTTGTTTCTCTTTATAAATCTCACCACATTCTTCATTGGGGATACTTTCAACATCACCCAATCGTTAACCGCAAAGCTTATTGATCTGTGTCGATTATCATAATATGACTTCTGCCTGCTCTGAGCTTCAAGAATATTTCTTCTAACAAGTTGAATCTTTTCATGAGTCAACTATAGAAGGGCAGGTCTTGCTATTGGCGATTCACCTGTTTCACGCCAACAGGTGGGAGTTCTGCACTTTCTTCCGTACAAAGCTTCAAAAGGAGCCATCTTAATCGTTGAATGATAACTATTATTATACGAGAATTCGACCAACGGCAAGTGGTCATCCCAGTTACCACCTAGATCAAGAATACAGGCACGAAGCATATCTTCAAGAGTTAGGATAGTACGCTCACTCTGGCCATCTGCATTAGGATGATAAGCAGTACTCATAGAGATCCGAGTACCCATCCCGTCTTGTAGAGCTTGCCAGAATCTAGACGTGAAACGACTATCACGATCAGATACGATAGATTTCGGCACACCATGTCGAGAAATTACTTCAGTGATGTATAGCTGTGCCAATCTATCGAGGGAATATGTTTCTCTCATCGGTATGAAGTGAGCTGACTTCGTTAATCGATCCACGACTACCCAGATGGAGTCGTGCTGTCTCTTGGTTTTAGGCAACTTCGTAATGAAATCCATAGTTATATGCTCCCACTTCCACTCAGGAACTGGCAGTGGTTGCATATCCCCGAAGGGTTTCTGATGTTCTGCCTTTACCATCTGACAGACTCTGCAGCTTTCAACACATTTACTGATGTCTTTCTTCATTCCTGGCCACCAGTAATCAGCTTTCAGATCGAAATACATCTTTGAGCTGCCAGGATGAACAGATAATTTGGACTGATGGGCTTCAGATAGAAGAGTGCTGCGAATAGAACCATATTTAGGAACCCAGATTCGGTTTCCCTTGAGACAGTGAAGTCCCAAATGGTTCAGAGTTAGAAATTGTAACTGCCCTTTAAGATTTTCAGAATCAATATTCTCTTCTTTCAATGCTTCAGCTTGAGCAATTCTGATGTCATCAACAAGATCAGAAGAGAAAACTACAGGAGTCAGGGCATAGCAGCACTTTTCCGGATAAACTTTCCTACTCAAAGCATCCGCGACAACATTAGCTTTCCCGGGATGATATAGGATCTCGCAATCATAGTCCTTGATAAGCTCCAAGGACCGACGCTGTTTCATATTCAGATCCTTTTGAGTAAAAAGATGTTTGAGACTTCTATGATCGGTGTAAAGCTGACACCGAGTCCCATATAGATAGTGACGCCAGATCTTCAGAGCAAAGGTAACGGCAGCCAACTCAAGATCATGAGTTGGTGCACTTTTCTCGTAATCTTTTAATTGCCTTGAAGCGTAGGCAATAACCTTTCCTCTTTGCATGAGAACACATCCTAAGCCAGTACCAGATGCGTCGCTGTAAACGACGAAATCGTCATTTCCTTCTGGCAAGGCTAGGATCGGCGCTTGAATGAGCTTTTGCTTCAGAATGTCAAATGCCTCTTGCTGTTTATCAGACCAAACGAAAGGAGTATTCTTTCGTGTTAACATCGTTAAAGGTACAGCAATCTTTGAGAAATCCTTTATGAATCGCCGATAATAACCGGCCAATCCAAGGAAACTTCGGATTTCTGAGGCATTACGAGGCGTTTGCCATTTCTGAACGGCCTCAACTTTCGAAGGATCAACGGAAATCCCTTCGCCAGAAACAACATGGCCAAGGAACTGAATCTATAAGAATCAAGGTAGAAATTCAAGTTCTGATGTAAATCAAAGAATACTTAGGAAATAGCTCAAGACATATATAGTAGAAATTATACCTGTCTGAGCCAAAATTCGCACTTAGAAAATTTTGCGTAGAGTCTTTCTTTTCTTAATAACTCTAGCAATTGCCGCAGATGAATAGAATGATCAGCCTCCGTTTTGGAGTAAATCAGAATACCGTCTATGAATACGATAACTGATTTATCCAACATAGGTCTGCACACACGATTCATGAGATCCATGAACGCCGCTGGTGCATTTGTCAAGCCAAACGGCATCACGAGAAATTCGTAATGACCGTATCTTGTACGGAAGGCTGTCTTCGGAACATCCTCATCTCTGACTTTTAATTGATGATACCCAGAACGAAGATCGATTTTCGAGAAGTAACTGGCTCCTTGTAGCTGATCAAATAGATCATCGATTCTGGGCAGAGGATATTTATTCTTTATTGTGACTTTGTTCAACTCGCGGTAATCAATGCACATACGGAAAGTTCCGTCTTTCTTCTTAACGAATAATACAGGTGCACCCCACGGAGATGAACTTGGTCGGATAAAACCCTTCTCTAACAGCTCTTGCAATTGTTTTGACATTTCCTGCATTTCTGCAGGTGCAAGTCTGTAGGGAGCTTTAGCAATAGGAGCCGCACCAGGAACCAAGTCAATACTGAACTCGACTTGACGTTCCGGTGGCACTCCGGAAATGTCATCAGGAAAGACATCTGGGAATTCGCAGACAATCGGAATATCGGACAGAGATTTCTTTTCAAAGTTGGATTCTGATAGAGCATAGCACAAATAGGATTCGCAACCCTTAGATACATATTTATGAGCTTTCTCTATAGAAATAAAGCAGTGAGCACCTTTACGCTTCTCACCCTTGATCTCCAGTACCCGGCCGTCTGAAGACTTAATTCTGATGAGTCGGCGGTTGCAGACGATCGTAGCCTCGTTATTCATTAACCAGTCCATGCCGATGATGACATCGAACTCTTTCAACGGAATCGGGATAAGGTCCAGATTAAACACGATATTATCAACAAGCAGAGTACAGTTACGGTAAACAGAATCAGCCATAACATAGTTGTTACTGGCTGTCTCAATGTCAAGTACTACGGAAAGCTTTGATGGGGACTTAGATAATCTTGATGCAAAAGAAGTCGATATGAAGGAACGACTAGCGCCAGAATCAAATAGTACGCGAGCAGGTATCGTATTTAACAGAAACGTACCGGTGACTACGTCAGGTGTTTCTCTTGCTTCTTCGGCCGTTATCTGAAAAGCTCGAGTCTTTGCAGTCGGCGTTGCAGCAGAACTCTTAACTGTAGACCCTCCAGCTGATGACTGAGACTGATAACGCGGCCCGCTACGACACTGATACATAAAGTGTCCCCTTTTTCCACATTTTGCGCATCCACGTCCCTGCTGTGGACATTTTTCACTACTGTGACCGATCATGTTGCACGCAAAGCAAGTAACATCATCTGGATTGCACAATCCCATGTGTGATCTCCTGCATCGCTTGCAGAATCGTGGTTCGTTCGTGAGAGAGTAAACTTGTGCTTTTGGCTGTGAACTTTGCTGATGGAATTGCTGAGATTGCGACTTATTTGGCTTGAAAAATCTGCCAAATCTTTGTTTCTTCGGAGGAGACGGATTCATTGGGTTAGTCGTAGGAGCGTATAGCTGATCGCCGTACTCTAGATATCCTCTCACAATCTGTCTGGCTGCTTCTACCATTTCCAAATAACTCTTGTATTTGATAGCGCTCATCGGATGTCTGTATCTAGGATTGAGTCCTACACGGAATCTATTCATCTTTCTTTCTTCGGTAGTTACTTGGTATGAGGAATAACCGCATAGTCGTGAGAACTCGTGTTCGTATTCATCAACTGTCTTTGTTCCTTGAGTCAGCTGCATCAGTTGTACTTCCATCTTATCTTGTTGGTCGACCGGGCAGTACTTCGCATTGAACATATCAAGAAACTGGTTCCACTCTAGAGTCTGTATCACCTCTTCTCCATATATGCTTCTCTGGGTTTTCCACCAGGCACGGGCAGCTCCCACAAATAGTGCAGACGCATAACTCACCTTCTTAGAATCTAAACAGTCAGAGATTCTAAAGATCTCTTCGGTATGACTGATCCA
Source organism: Centrapalus pauciflorus (assembly GCA_020465985.1). Classification (NCBI taxonomy): domain Eukaryota; kingdom Viridiplantae; phylum Streptophyta; class Magnoliopsida; order Asterales; family Asteraceae; genus Centrapalus; species Centrapalus pauciflorus. The sequence continues at coordinate 84,957 of JAANYP010005787.1, read as the reverse complement.
ATCTATCGCTTGAATTGGATTCACTGTACCCTCAAAATTCAGGGCACCGCTCGCTTTGAAATCCTTAAACTTGCAGCCTTTTGGCTGAGCAATTTGAGTTTCGGGATTTGAATTATCAGAATCAGATTCATTGGTCTGGACTTGCTTTTCTTTTCTCTTATTTTTCTTTTCTTCACGTCTTTTAGCTTCGGCCTCATCTCTGGCCTGAAACTGTTCTTGCATTGTCTTATTTTGTTGTTCTGAATGTTGGGCTAAAAGTTGTTGCATCATTTCAAACATTTGTTGTGGGTTCATGTTGCTGCGAATATCACCTGATCCTGATCCTGACATCTTCTACTGAAAATTACAAGCATTTAACTATTAGTTTATAGACTTAGATCTATGTACCCTTTTTCCCATCCTAATAGTCTGTACATCCTATCTCAGTTCAAACCACCTAAATGATTGATACATATGTATTGCTTCAGTTTGAGACCAAGTATACTCACGTAATACTTGATTCACTCAAACTAGTTCTCTGATACCATCCTGTGAAGACCTTCCCTTACGGGGCAATCCTCAGAGTCTAGGTCCCAATTCATGCAACACAATATCAATCATACTAAGATAGGGTAATTAATTACGGAATTAATAATTACATGTACATTACAGATTAGGATATAAGTTACATATTTCAAAGTAAATTTATAGAAGGGTAACATCTAATCTAGTCATAACATCATACATCACATCAAGACTACCCAGAACCACCACGTTTACTGTCTTCCAATCAGTACCAGAAAGTTTGTTGAGTAGTGGTCTAAGAAAGCTTCAAAACTTGGATCTTGAATGACCAAAGTACTAGGTCCTGCAGGTGATTTTCCTTTGGCTTTTCCTGTAAAATATTAATGCAACATCTGTAAGCAAAGCTTAGTGAGTTTATAGATTTTCAATATCAACATGCGTGTCAAGCGGAGTCATTAGTCTTAGCGTGATATGTCTTGGCTGCCGCTACAGCCCTCATGATTGAGATATAGTATCATAAGATCGGATGATGTTCAAGCCACACTCACGCTTAAATCGTGGGGATCAGCCACATACTGGGCTAGCTACCAGTAAGTCAATATGGCGGAACATCGGAGGTCATTACCAATTCATAAGAACTGGTGAAATAGCCGGGTCTAGAACAATAGACTATAAGGGCTAGTCAAGCTGAATCAATCTATCAAATGTCTGATCAATGATGGAAGCATATGTCTTAGAAGTCATGATAGCAATGAATCATAAAGCAAAGTCTGAAGCAATATTAAATGCAATATGAAAAGATAATCAAATATCTATCATGATCCACTGGACAACACCCATCCATGGTGTGTACAGGTTTCAATCCAGCTGATAATATGAATGTCAATAAATCTATCAGCAGCAATATATCTCAACCGGAATCTATGCATGTTCAATCTGAATATCTATAACTCACAGGTCTGGGTCTTTATCAAACAGATATAAAAATCTGCCACCTGAGTTATCTCAAGATTTTATCTTTGTCAATTCTGTTCTCTGTCAATTCTTTTCAAATCTTTGACCCGCTTTAAATCTTTAAGTCTTTAATCTTTGTTCAGAATATACTGAACCTGTTCAAAATCATTCATGATAATATCATGTCAATCTCATCATTATTTTAGTCTTTAAATTCTTGTATTTTATCTGAGTCTGATATCTGATAACTTGTCTATTTCACAAATCATTCTTTGTCTCAATATTTCTCAAAAGTCCTCTATTTATATATTTAACACATGTATATATATATATAAATATAATCATTCATATTAAATATATCAAAATAGATAAAATGGGGTTTCGGACCATAAATTTCGGATCAGCCCGGATTGGGATCCGGATTCGGATCATCCGGATCCGGACACATCCGAATTGGGAACCCGAATTTGACTTCATCCAAAATGTATACACCCGAATTCGGATCATGACCCAACCAAGATGGATCATCCGGATTCGGTCCAATAGATCCGAATTGACACATCCGAAATGTTAAATCCGAAATTGGGAATCATCCGAACCAAAGCATAGGTCCGAAATATGGGCACCATCCGAATTCGGGTAATCCGAATTCGGATACCACACTTAGTAAATTTCCAGATTTTGTTCTTGGTGTTCTTCATTTTATTCATACGGATTTTTATTAATTTTCACCAAATATATTTAAAATTGACATGCAACTAAATATTTTGATGTATTATCATTATTTGAGTGTTTTTATACTAATTTCTCTATTAATAACATCATATTTTGATCAAGATCATCCAAAATTCATCATATGTTTTTGTCAAGAACATTCTTTTTCATCAAAATTCCGATTTGTACCAATTTTGGATGATCTATCCTCAAATTTTTGTTTCTAATACTTCTATTAACTTAATTACATCATTATCTATCAATTATATATACATGCAATCTAAAATCATCACATTTAAATCCAAGGTTTTTGTTTCTAATAAAACCGAACCAAACTCTTGAATATTAAGGAGTTTAATCGATAATTACCTTGAATTGTTGCTAATTGTTGATGTTTGATGATTTGTTGTAACTCCTTTGTCTTGATTCTTCAATTAAATCATCAATTCTTGAATTTCTTTGACAATTTGTGAGGTTAGCCGTGAGTTTTAGAGAGAGATTAGAGAGAGAGAGTGAAATTCGAGTTAATGATCTTAATGGTCATTAATTTGATTTTATATCCATTTAGTTACATTAAAAATTTAACCCATCATATTTTTTTGTATTTTCCGTCTCTTTTAATTTACTCATCTTTAATAATTAATATCATATATATAATTTAGTTACATTATTTCATTCATAATTAAATTACAAGATAATTAATATAATAAAATTACATTACTTGATCAAAATACTGAAATTAAGACTGGACCAAATGTTAGGTTGTTACACTCCTGCACAGGGATATGTGGCTCTTGTCTAGGGGAGGAGGAGGAAGGAGCTCCTGGTCCCCTTTTCCTTTTATATAAGTATTTTAGTGGGCGTTTTGGCTGTACAAAAGGATCAGATGGAATATTTGTATCATGAGGAGTGGGTTGGGGTCCTGGGGGTGAAGCAGGAATGTTGGGCTGTGTCTGCTCAGGACCCTCTCCTCTGTTTCGTGGAATGATGTTCATCATTGCAGAGGGCAATGGAACATCTATACTTACAAAATTGGCACTTGGCTTTAATAACCTTTTGATTGAAGACAGTGAGTGCCTATGGGAAACATGTATCCTTTTATGTAAATGTGGAGTAGTGCAGGTGTGTGCAATAATTTCTGCCAAAAACCTAGGATACATCAGAAATTTCCCATTCTTTAGGGAATGATGCCTTAACATCCCCTGAAAAATCATGTTTGAAAAATTGAACTGTTGGTCAGTAGAAAAGCACACTAAGGCAGTGGCAATATTTGAAGAAAACTCAGACCAACCAGTTCTTTTGGGGCTTAAACATTGCTGAATAATATGCACAAGGTATTTCCATTTAGGAGAAAAATGTGCCTTAAGAAAAGTAAAAGAATCAGCAGGACCCCTATAACCAATATTTTGAAGACCAAAATGTAAAGCTTGAAGGGATAGGTCGGTTATACCTGAGGCATCTTGAAGATGCAAGTGATGTCTGATGGATTCCTCAGTGATATTGATGACCGTTCCATCAATCTCGGATATGAGGGTAGGCACTCCATTGATGGTTTGAACAGATGCATGATGCCAGAATTGTTCAATATGGGAGATGTATATAGTAGGGTTAATGGATAGGGCATAATGGATATGGGAGTGCCTGAGGAAATCCATCATTGCATGAAACGGTTGAAGTTAAGAGTGTTTTAGGTTGTATGGGAGGTAGTTGTGTTCTTTTACAAACTGCATTGATGAAGAAACAACGGTTTAGGGTTTGAAAGAAGAATGTGTGATTCGTTCAGAGAGAAAGCAAGAGGCCGTGGAAGAAGAATATGTAACTGGTAGTTACAACTGAACGAAACCGGGACCTTTAAAGGTTTCGAAAAGGTTGGGTCCCGCGCACACATTTGAAAAATTACCCAAAGACCCTGCACACTTTGACAGATCAAGTGAAAATAACTAACAGCATGAGAAAATGAACTAGCAGCTTGAGAAAATACTCAAGCTGTTAGTTAGAAATGAAGCATCTTTTAATACAACAGTGACTCCCCCTTAAATTAAGCATACTGAGTAGATAATAATGAAAACCAATTAATCCATGTTTACCATACCAATATTTGATACTAGGAAAGTGAACCTTCCTACATCAAAAGGTTTTGTAAATAGATCAGCTAACAGATCATCAGTATGAATCTTGGTAACTTGGATCAACTTCTTTTCATTGCAATCTCTGATGAAGTGAAATCTGATTTCTATATGCTTGGTTTTTGGGAATTTCACTGGGTTTTGCACAATGCTGATTGCACTTGAATTGTCAATATAAATAGGAGTGGATAAGAAATTCATACCGTAGTCTCTTAACTGATTTTGAATCCACATTACCTGGGAGCAGCAGCTTGCAGCTGCTACATATTCTGCTTCAGTGGATGATGTGGACACAGTTGTTTGCTTTTTGCATTGCCAAGAGACCAATCTTGCTCCTAAATATTGACATCCACCAGTTGTGGATTTCCTGTCAATGTTGCATCCACCATAGTCACTATCAGAATAAGCAGTTAGTACAAAAGGAGAGTCTTTAGGATACCATAGGCCTAAGTGTGGTTGGCCTTTAAGGTATCTAAAGATTCTCTTAACAGCAACCAAGTGAGAATCCTTTGGAGAGCATTGAAACCTAGCACACACAGACAGCAAACATTATATCAGGTCTAGAAGATGTTAGATACATGAGAGATCCTATAAGGGATCTGTATAGATGAATGTCCACATCTATGCCATCTTTGTCTGTATGGAGCTGTTTATGAGGATCCATTGGAGTGCTTGCAACCTTTTTGTCTTGATAGCCAAACTTTTCCAGTATGTCTTTGACATACTTTGATTGACTTATGAATAGACCAGTAGGCTTCTGTTTAACCTGCAGCCCTAGAAAGAATGTGAGTTTTCCCATTGAACTCATTTGAAACTTTTTGTGCATTAGGGTCTCAAATTCTTTGCACAAACAATCATTTGTTGAGCCAAAGATGATGTCATCAACATATATTTGGACAAGTAGAATCTCAGCTTTGATGGACTTAGTGAAAAGTGTCTTGTCCAGAGTGCCTCTCTTGAATCCATTCTGTAGAAGATATGATGACAGAGTGTCATACCATGCTCTGGGGGCTTGATGGAGACCATAGAGAGCCTTGTCTAGTTTGTACACCCTGTCTGGATACTTGTAATCTTCAAAACCAGGAGGTTGACACACATATACCTCCTCTTCAATTGTCCCATACAGAAAAGCAGACTTAACATCCATTTGATACACTTTGAATCCTTTGAAGCTTGCATATGCTAGAAATAGTCTGATGGCTTCAATTCTTGCTACTGGAGCAAATACATCATCATAATCTATGCCTTCTTCTTGAGTGTACCCTTGTGCTACTAGCCTTGCTTTGTTCTTGATGACTATCCCTCTCTCATCTTTCTTGTTTCTGAACACCCATCTTGTACCTATTGCTCTCTTACCTTTAGGAAGATCCACCAGAGTCCATACATTCTGAATTTTGAACTGTAGAAGCTCTTCTTGCATAGCTTCAATCCAGGATGAATCTTTTAGTGCTTCTGATACCTTTTTGGGTTCTAGTTGAGACATGAAACAGGCATTCTCAAAGGCAGCTAGGCTGAATTCAGGAACTATTTGTTCAGCAGCAGCAGTCTCATTTTGAACCATTTTCCTTGTTTGTACAGGAGTGCTTGGATCACCCATTATTTGATTGAGATGATGATACTTGTGAACCCTCAGTGTAGGCTCTCTCTCAGTCTGAAAAGAGGATCCAAGATTTGTATCATCTCCATCAGGACCAGTACAAAGGATCAGCTTCAGGAACAGCTTGACTTGAATCTGGGACTGTGTCCCTTTGTGTTGGAGCTGTTCTCTCAGGACTTGGGAGTGGCACTTCAGTATCTGGATTTGTATCATGTTGAGCATTCAGGACCCCTGGAGGATCACAAGATAGAAGTGGTAGAGTGGTGTAATCAGACCAACTAGGTGAATCTGCAGCAGTCTGAAACTTTGTGCCAACAGCTTGAGAGATTGTATTGGCAGTATGAGAATTTGTGTTTGCAGCTTCAACCCTGTATTCATCAGCTTCTGCAGTATACTCAACAAAGCTCAGAGAATTTGTTAGTGAATCTAAATCAAACAACCAATCAGGACCAGTGCCTTTGATATTAGCAGTATTTTCATTAAATTCAACATTTGCACTTTCTTCAATGGTTTTAGACACACTGTTATATACTCTATAGGCTTTGCTTTAAGTTGAGTATCCTACAAAGAATCCTTCTTCAGCTCTACTTTCAAACTTCCCTAAGTGAGTCTTAGTGTGAAGGATAGTACATGGGCATCCAAAAGGCTTGAAGATAGCTATTAGGGGACTTCTGTTGTGGAATAGCTCATAGGGAGTTTTCCCTTGTGATTGAACAACCTGAACCCTATTTAGAACATAACAGGCTGTATTAACAGCTTCTGCCCAGAAAGTCATTGGCAGATTTGAATCAGCTAACATTGTTCTAGCAGCCTCAATTAATGTTCTGTTCTTTCTTTCAGCTACACCATTTTGCTGTGGTGTTCTTGGTGCACTATATTGTCTATCAATGCCTTTGGATTCACAGAAACTGTTTAGAGTGTGATTTTTAAATTCAGTTCCATTGTCTGATCTTATCACCTTAACTTTGGAGTTTGATTGGTTTTCTATCTTAAGGATAAAAGACTTAACTAGTTCAGCAGTTTCATCTTTGGACCTAAGAAAGTAAACCCAAGTAAATCTGGTGAAATCATCAACAATGACTAAACAGTAAGCCCTTTTATTCAAACTCAAAACAGATGTTGGACCAAATAGATCCATATGAAGCAGCTGAAGAACAGATGAGATTGAATTTACTTCTTTGGCCTTATGAGAAGTTTTGTGTTGCTTACCTTTAAGGCATGCTACACAATGATCATCACAAATGAACTCCTTTTGTGGTAAGCCTCTTACCAGATTCTTTTTCACTAAAGCATTCATGGACTTGAAGTTCATGTGACACATCCTTCTATGCCAAAGAGCAGACTCATTGGATGATGCTTTGGATATCAAACAGCTTAAAGTATTTGATTTAGACAAAAGATCTGTGTCAAGACAGTAGACATTGTCCTTTCTTGGTGTTCTTAGTAAAACAAGATTTTTAGGAACTTTGAAATCTTTTGAAAGAACAATGCACTCAGAATCTGTGAACAAAACAATGTTTTGTTTGTCACAGATTTGAGAGACACTTAATAAATTGTACTTAAGCTGTTCAACATACAAAACATCATGGAATGTCATGTTGCCTGCATTAACAGTACCTTTACCTGTAACCTTACCTCCTTTTGAGTTGCCTCCAAATGCAACAAAACCTCCATCAAAACCTTTGAAGTTTGACAAGCATTCAGAATTGCCTGTCATGTGCCTAGAGCATCCACTGTCCAAATGCCATCTTGTTTTATGAGAAGACCTGTGGTTGCCCTGCACAAATAACAACTTAGTTAGTAGTGGAGTAAACCCAAACCAAATTGGTTTTGGGTTGGCCTTGTACCTTGACATAACTAAATACTGTTTTTGACTTCTTATATTTAGTGAGATCTACTGATGGAGTCTTTGGAGAGTATTTGGTGATTATATGAGGTATCCAATTATTTTGATCATCTTTTCTTCTAACAGTCTCAGATGGTTCACTAGCAGTTCCAGATTGGTGCTTAGCAGCTTGATCTATGTTTGTAGTGCTAACAGCTTCAGTTTTTGCATAACAGTTTCAGATTTTGACTTAGCAGTCTGATCTGTTGCATTAGCAGTTTGAGCTGAAGATTTGTCCTTGACACACCAAATTTGTTTAAAACTTGATTTAGGCTTTGCCAAAACTTGTTTTTGATGTGTGGACTGTTTTTTATTAACTTTTGAAAACCTGTGATCAACTGTTTTCTTTGGAACTGATGTGGAAGGTTTCACCTTTGAGTGCTTTGTCTTAATAGAATTTGATTTTGTGTGATGCACAGACTGTTTTGCAGCAGCTGGTTTATAAAAACAATCCTTGGCTAAGTGATTCTTCCTTCCACAGTGAAAACACCTTTTGACAGTTTGAATTGGAGAACCAGACTTTTCTGTCAATTTCTGGTTCTTGTTTCTCTGATTTCCTCTTACCTGCTGTTGTTTAGGAAACTTTTGAACACCATGCTTTTGGCATGTGCAGACAGAAACAGTTTTACCTCTTTTATTTCCTTTTGATGAAGATGTAGTGTTACAGTTAGAATGTACAGAAACTTGTGGAGTAGCATTGCAGACACTCATTTTCTCTTTTCCTTTCCTACTGGGAGCTTGAACCTCTATGGGTGCACTCATTGTGTCACAGTCTTTATTGTGAATCTTATCTTCCTTTGATTCAAGACTGTTATCAAGGATAGGATCTACAATAGTCATAGACTCATCTAGTGGTTCATTGACAAGTCTATCTGCAACCTCACTCATTGGATGAACGTACTTGTTGTTGTATGGAGGTGGAGTAGCTCTGTATCCTATTCCTTCTTTGGGATTAACCTGAGATTTTACTCTATCTTTAAATTGGACTTCCGTTAGGTGTTCCAGCTTTTGATTTGCTAACTTAAAGTTTCCTAGATCTATGTTAACAGATTCTAGTTTCTTATTAGCCTCTAACACCTTTTGTTCAGTCTCTTCTACCTTTTTATTCAGAGATTCTATTTTCTTGTTTAGCTCCTTTTTCTCCCACTCATGATAGGTTCTATCATACCCCATTTGAATCTCATTATCCTTATAATCATTGATCTGTTTCTCCAGATCTTCTATGGCTTGCATGTATTCATATCTCATTTCTTCCATCTTAGCTAGAGTTTTGCACATGCTCTCATTATGATCTCTGTACTTTTTAACCATATTTTTGCATGACTGAGAGCAGAGTTTAGAATTTACCTCAGATGGTAGTTCAGTGGAGGAGACATTTGATGTTTCTGCCATTAGAGCTTGATTTTGAAATTCTTCATCTGTCTGATCACTCCAGTCAAACACATTGTCTTCTTGAGAGACAAGTGCTGTTGATGATGATGTTTGAATGGGCTGTGAAGTCCTTGATGGTTGTTGACCTTGAGATCTACATTCTCTGGCAAAGTGACCAAGCTTATGACATTTATAGCATTCCACTTTTGATTTATCAAAAGCTGGTTTGCCTTCTGTTTTGGCTTGAAAGTTGGTCCTTCCAGTTCTTTTAAGAAATCTTTTGGCCCTCATGGTCAGCATTGCATGTTGCCACTTTAAATCCATCTCTTCAAGATCATCTGGATGAATTTGCTCCAAGTCTTCAACATTTAGAGCAAATAATCCATCATTGGCAACAAAAGCCTCATAGTGAGTTTCAGCAGAGTTGCCATCACCACCTGAAAAAGAATCACAGTTATTAGATTTTTAAGAAGACAGAAGAGCAGTATTGTGATTATAAGAAAATGATTTCTTTTTAGCATCAATCTCAGTCTCAAACAATCTTAAACTGTTAAACATATCATCCAATTCTATCTCATCAAGAGTGTCTTTTGTTCTCCATTGTGCAGCATAGACTGTCCATTTTTCTCCAAGAGATCTGAGAAACTTTCTGTTGACTTCATCTTGATCCAGATTGACTTTTGCACTTTCCAGTTCACTTATCAGAAAAGTTTGTGTAAGGTTTTCATTCTTGCCACCAGAAAAGTTTTCATACTGCTGCTTCAAGAGATCCTTTTGGTTTCTCTTGGTACTGGCATTACCAGCAAATCTTTTCTCTAAGGCATTCCAAAGATCATGAGCAGTATAAAATTTTTTGAACTGATGTTGATAAGCATTTGGAATGGCTATTTGTAAAAGTGTAAGTGCTTTCACTTCATTCATTCTAGCCTTCCTCTCAAGTTCAGTTTTTGGAGGAGTTTTGACTGGTTTTCCCTCATCTTCCAGTTCTGGATCAACTACAGGAGGAAATTCAACAGCTTCCCATATGGCATAATCAATGAATTGAATATGCTGTTGAATCCTGAGTTTCCACATCTCAAACTCAGTGGGCTTGAGCATAGGCACTTTGAGTCCTTGCCCAGATCCACTGCTGCTATTTTCAAATTCCATTGCAAAACAATTAAAATTTTAAAAGAAAGTTTTCGACTTTGAAAAACAAAGAACAACCTGTCTCTGATACCACTTGTCAGGATCTAAAACTGAATTACCAAGACTAACTGATTTGAATTTATCAGAGTATAAATCAATAATCTTGCTTTGAATCAAAGTTTAATCAAGAAGTTTGCGGAATAACACTTAATTATTTTAACAAAAACTTTCAGAATCAATAATGAATAAACACACAAGAAGTAATCAAGACTGTTTGTATTGCTGAATTCAATGATTACAATCACCTCTAATCTGTTTGATTAGACGAAGAACACAGACTGTTCTTAGGGTTTTACAACCTTAGAGGCTTATGAAAACTCTATCAATAAAGCAATTACAGACTCAAAATATGCAGAAAACTCCTATATAATAGAAAGACCTATTCTATGTATTTATATTGCTTCTTGATATGTTTCCTTGACGAATGATGACTTCTCTGATAATAGATATGCTGGAATCTTCATGTAGATATCTTTTCCTGAAAATCAGCACTTTTCGTTTATGAAACTGTTGAGCAACTTGAATCTCTTGACAGCATGAACAGAGCAGCTTGAGTTGATTTGCTCTGGCAGCTTGAACTTTTACACTGGCAGCTCGAGTTTCTTCAACTAGCAGCATGAACTTTGGATTTACATATAAAATCTACTAACAGTCTGAGAAGTCTAACTAACAGTTTGAACATACTTAAACTATTTCCCAACATAAATTGTTCCTTACATGTTTTTAGTCTAGGATATTCAATTTTATGCATTTTATCATATTCTCAACTGTTCATGTTGCATGCTGCATGAACACATTTAATGAACTGATGAACTTCGGACGTCCGAATTCGGACCAAGCCCCGAATTCGGATGTGTCCCTTAAAATAAATTCACAAAGTTTTCAACTACAATGACCGAATTCGGACACTGTGTATCCGAACTCGGACCACTGTAGAACCGAATTCGGTCCTTCAAAGAAAATTCAAATTGTTCATTAAGTCTAAGTTCCCATTCACTGTGCATCCGAAGTCGGCTGGGATCCGAATTCGGTCCCCATCTGAATCCTAGATTTCATCCGAATTCGGATCATTCCTTCTCATTGCATGCATCCACTACATTTCGGTCCCCATCAGAATCCTGGATTTCATCCGAATTCGGATCATTCCTTCTCCTTGCATGCATCCACTACATTTCGGTCCACATCTGAATTCGGACCATCCACATTCACCACATCATCCGAATTCGGACCATCACATGCCATTATCATTCATCATCCGGATTTCAGCTGGATTCGAATTCGGTGGTACTGTTCATCCGAATTCGGTCCATCCGAAATCCAACAGTTAGCATATTTTTTAAAATTTTTTCCATTTTTGCATTTTCATCATAAATCAAAAAACCCAAAAAGATTTTCAGTCCGGTGCACCATTGGTTAGAGTTAGGAACAGTGTTTGAGTGAAAATATCTGTTCTAACATTGGTCTCTTAATGATTGACTTTGGACTTTATTCAGTAGAATTCCATTCTACTAATAAAGACTCAATGCTTTAAACAGATCAGACAGTTTCTATTTCACACTTATCCAGACTTAATATCAATGTCTTATCATCTAAAGTATTATGTTCTAACTTTGATGCACCTTTACAGGAATCATGGAACCTGCAGTCGCACTTACCATACCCCATCCCCCCATTCCCAACAACAATGCCCAGTTACCCGAAGAATCCATTCTTCCCCAAGCTGAATTCGTTGAGTTCATGCCACATAATTGGGAGCTTGATGTGTCCATTCTTACCCGCAAAACCGAAACTCTAGCCTTTGACATCCTCACAAACCACCCACTCTACTACTCCCTTTCCGCAGCCATTTCCGTCCCCCAAATCTACCTGCAACAATTCTGGCATCGGTTAAAATTTGTCGCTGATGTCGAACCCCACTTCACCACCACCATAGACAGTGTCCCAGTCAAAATAACCACCGCAGCCATACGCAATATCCTACACCTACCTACTGAAGCCCATTCCCTGAATTGCCTTCACTTTGCCCCCATTCCTTCCCTCCAAGAAACCCTTAATGAAATTCAAACCTTGGGATATGACGGTCCACTCACCAAACCATCAGACCTCAGGACCAAGAATCTTCAGGCTCATTGGAGGATTCTTTTTGACGTCATCAATAAGTGCTTCACCGCCAAGCATGCTGGCCACGACTCAGCATCAGCTCAAGTCTTAGCGATGTTCGCTGCCTTTGCTTTCGACCGACACTTTGATTACGTGGCAATCCTCTTCGAGGAATTGAGGAGAGTTCACCTGGAGAGGGGCACCAAACGAGGACGAAAATACATCCCTCTCTAGCGCTTTCTGCAATTAATAATTCAGTATGCCATGGACAACGACGACGACATACATGAACGTCCAGAGGCAGATGTCTACCCAACAGTTGCGATCTAAAAGCTTAATCTGCCAAAAGGAGCTCCTTCTGTACCGGTGATGACAATCCCACTGTCCCTTCTTCAAAGGGCAGTGCAATCTGAAAGGGTTAGGGCATACTTGAGAGAATTTTATCCGAATGAGGCTCGGCCAGATCCGACTGAGCCTACCCAGTCCGAAGGTGAGATTAGAGTGAGTGAGGAAGAGGGAGAAGCGGTGGAAGTAGAACAATCAATGGTCTCGGTGAGCGGGAGCTTGTGAGTGTGAGAGAGGGAGGAGCAGGTGAGGCAGCAGAGATGACGTATTCCGAAAGAACCGTCTTTGTTGTAAAAGGGATTGAAATAACATCCGAGGGTGACCAAAGCACAATCAGCCGGACAACCCACTTTCAGACAATTAGTCTGATGGTCGAACTCACCCCAACCACCCACTTAGCATCCTCTCAACAGGGTGCTACTTCATTGCACGGGGATTTACCACGCATGCCATCACCCTCTCATTCGGAGAGCCGTGGTGTTGAACAAGGTCACACTCCACCCCATATGACCAAACATCTTTCTCCCACGACTCACTCCCCACCCCCACACACATCGCACGACGCCTTCGTGGCGTCCGATCAACGAGCTACCTCCGTGACGGCTCCTCAAACTTCTGGATCTGCGCATCCCATTGTGGAGCCAAAGATGATAGAAGGAAGACCTGAAGTGGCTCCATCTACGCCATCCACTTTAGGCCATCTCCAAATAAACATAGAGATGTTAACGGCAGCTCTACGTGCTGCCGGTGTTGTTACCCAGGCTGCCCTGGACGCCCACAAGGAGGCTGCCGAGGAACGACATACCGCCCTTCTATCATTAAATAAGGGTAAGGGTGTCGCTTCTGAGGATGTGCCTCCACCAGGGACCCGATCAGTCCAAATGATGATCCAGGAGGTGTAAGATAAAATAGACGCGTAAAACCGCCTAATACTTCAGGTCCAGGAGCAACTCAACTCCCGCATAGACCATCTAGAATCTGCTGTTATCGAGCTCCAGTGTCGTCCACAGGCTGAGTCCCAAAAGAGGAAGCATGACGATCAGGACGACCCTGATCGTCATGAGTGGGAGAAGCGTCAGAAGACTCAGTCTGAGGACCTAATGTTGATTGAAGATGGAGCGGTATCAGAAAGTACAGACATTCAGGGGTTAGGGGGTAAGATGCACGAGGCTCAGGAGTACTTGATGATAGAAGACGAACCCATGTTTGAGGGTCCAGCTCCATTGGATCCAATGACGGCCATGGTAGAGTTCGAACCCATCCACGAAAAGGTTGAAATCATATTGGTGTCTGCCTCAGACTCCGATACTGATGACAACCAAACCTTAATTGTAACAACCTAACATTTGGTCCAGTCTTAATTTCAGTATTTTGATCAAGTAATGTAATTTTATTATATTAATTATCTTGTAATTTAATTATGAATGAAATAATGTAATTAAATTATATATATGATATTAATTATTAAAGATGAGTAAATTAAAAGAGATGTAAAATACAAAAAATATGATGGGTTAAATTTTTAATGTAACTAAATGGATATAAAATCAAATTAATGACCATTAAGATCATTAACTCAAATTTCACTCTCTCTCTCTAATCTCTCTCTAAAACTCACGGCTAACCTCACAAATTGTCAAAGAAATTCAAGAATTGATGATTTAATTGAAGAATCAAGACAAAGGAGTTACAACAAATCATCAAACATCAGCAACAATTCAAGGTAATTATCGATTAAACTCCTTAATATACAAGAGTTTGGTTCGGTTTTATTAAAAACGGAAACCTTGGATTTAAATGTGATGATTTTAGATTGCATGTATATATAATTGATAGATAATGATGTAATTAAGTTAATAGAAGTATTAGAAACAAAAATTTGAGGATAGATCATCCAAAATTGGTACAAATCGGAATTTTGATGAAAAAGAATGTTCTTGACAAAAAAAAATGATGAATTTTGGATGATCTTGATCAAAATATGATGTTATTAATAGGGAAATTAGTATAAAAACACTCAAATAATGATAATACATCAAAATATTTAGTTGCATGTCAATTTTAAATATATTTGGCGAAAATTAATAAAAATCCGTATGAATAAAATGAAGAACACCAAGAACAAAATCTGGAAATTTACTAAGTGTGGTATCCGAATTCGGATTACCCGAATTCGGATGGTGCCCATATTTTAGACCTATGCTTCGGTTCGGATGATTCCCAATTTCGGGTTTAACATTTCGGATGTGTCAATTCGGATCTATTGGACCGAATCCGGATGATCCATCTCGGTTGGGTCATGATCCGAATTCGGGTGTATACATTTTGGATGACTTGGTTCCTGGTGCGGCTCCTATTGCTAAAGCTCCCTACAGACTTGCACCTGCAGAAATGCAGGAAATGTCAAAACAATTGCAAGAGCTATTAGAGAAGGGTTTTATCCGACCAAGTTCATCTCCGTGGGGTGCACCTGTATTATTCGTTAAGAAGAAAGACGGAACTTTCCGTATGTGCATTGATTACCGCGAGTTGAACAAAGTCACAATAAAGAATAAATATCCTCTGCCCAGAATCGATGATCTATTTGATCAGCTACAAGGAGCCAGTTACTTCTCGAAAATCGATCTTCGTTCTGGGTATCATCAATTAAAAGTCAGAGATGAGGATGTTCCGAAGACAGCCTTCCGTACAAGATACGGTCATTACGAATTTCTCGTGATGCCGTTTGGCTTGACAAATGCACCAGCGGCGTTCATGGATCTCATGAATCGTGTGTGCAGACCTATGTTGGATAAATCAGTTATCGTATTCATAGACGATATTTTGATTTACTCCAAAACGGAGGCTGATCATTCTATTCATCTGCGGCAATTGCTAGAGTTGTTAAGAAAAGAAAGACTCTACGCAAAATTTTCTAAGTGCGAATTTTGGCTCAGACAGGTATAATTTCTATTATATATGTCTTGAGCTATTTCCTAAGTATTCTTTGATTTACATCAGAACTTGAATTTCTACCTTGATTCTTATAGATTTAGTTCCTTGGCCATGTTGTTTCTGGCGAAGGGATTTCCGTTGATCCTTCGAAAGTTGAGGCCGTTCAGAAATGGCAAACGCCACGTAATGCCTCAGAAATCTGATGTTTCCTTGGATTGGCCGGTTATTATCGGCAATTCATATAGGATTTCTCAAAGATTGTTGTACCTTTAACGATGTTAACACAAAAGAATACTCCTTTCGTTTGGTCTGATAAACAGCAAGAGGCATTTGACATTCTGAAGCATTGAAAGAAGAGAATATTGATTCTGAAAATCTTAAAGGGCAGTTACAATTTCTAACTCTGAACCATTTGGGACTTCACTGTCTCAAGGGAAACCGAATCTGGGTTCCTAAATATGGTTCTATTCGCAGCACTCTTCTATCTGAGGCCCATCAGTCCAAATTATCTGTTCATCCTGGCAGCTCAAAGATGTATTTCGATCTGAAAGCTGATTACTGGTGGCCAGGAATGAAGAAAGACATCGGTAAATGTGTTGAAAGCTGCAGAGTCTCTCAGATGGTAAAGGCAGAACATCAGAAACCCTTCGGGGATATGCAACCACCGCCAGTTCCTGAGTGGAAGTGGGAGCATATAACTATGGATTTCATTACGAAGTTGCCAAAAACCAAGAGACAGCACGACTCCATCTGGGTAGTCGTGGATCGATTAACGAAGTCAGCTCACTTCATACCGATGAGAGAAACATATTCCCTCGATAGATTGGCACAGCTATACATCACTGAAGTAATTTCTCGACATGGTGTGCCGAAATCTATCGTATCTGATCGTGATAGTCGTTTCACGTCTAGATTCTGGCAAGCTCTACAAGACGGGATGGGTACTCGGATCTCTATGAATACTGCTTATCATCCTAATGCAGATGGCCAGAGTGAGCGTACTATCCTAACTCTTGAAGATATGCTTCGTGCCTGTATTCTTGATCTAGGTGGTAACTGGGATGACCACTTGCCGTTGGTCGAATTCTCGTATAATAATAGTTATCATTCTATGATTAAGATGGCTCCTTTTGAAGCTTTGTACGGAAGAAAGTGCAGAACTCCCACCTGTTGGGGTGAAACAGGTGAATCGCCAATAGCGAGACCTGCCCTTCTACAGTTGACTCATGAAAGATTCAACTTGTTAGAAGAAATATTCTTGAAGCTCAGAGCAGGCAGAAGTCATATTATGATAATCGACACAGATCAATAAGCTTTGCGGTTAACGATTGGGTGATGTTGAAAGTATCCCCAATGAAGAATGTGGTGAGATTTATAAAGAGAAACAAGCTAGCTCCGAGATTCATCGGTCCGTTCAAGATTGTTGAAAAGATAGGAAACCAATCTTATCGTCTTGAACTACCAGCTGACTTAGCTGGAATACATCCTGTATTCCATGTCAGTCACTTGAGAAAGAGTTTGGCCGATGAAAGGGAAGTTCAGATACCACACGTTAACTTGCAGATTGATGAAAAGCTTCGCGTGGTTGAAGAGCCGGAGTGTATTCTGGACTCGAAGGCTAAAAAGCTTCGAAATAAAGGTATACAGATGGTGCTCGTCCAGTGGAAACACCACAAAGGTTCGCATCAGTCTTGGGAATCGAGTGATGTTATGAAAGCAACATATCCCAGTCTGTTCGAACGTAGCTAACTTCGGGGACAAAGTTTGTGCGTGGTGGAGCCCATTCTGTAACAACCTAACATTTGGTCCAGTCTTAATTTCAGTATTTTGATCAAGTAATGTAATTTTATTATATTAATTATCTTGTAATTTAATTATGAATGAAATAATGTAATTAAATTATATATATGATATTAATTATTAAAGATGAGTAAATTAAAAGAGATGTAAAATACAAAAATATGATGGGTTAAATTTTTAATGTAACTAAATGGATATAAAATCAAATTAATGACCATTAAGATCATTAACTCAAATTTCACTCTCTCTCTCTCTAATCTCTCTCTAAAACTCACGGCTAACCTCACAAATTGTCAAAGAAATTCAAGAATTGATGATTTAATTGAAGAATCAAGACAAAGGAGTTACAACAAATCATCAAACATCAACAATTAGCAACAATTCAAGGTAATTATCGATTAAACTCCTTAATATTCAAGAGTTTGGTTCGGTTTTATTAAAAACCGAAACCTTGGATTTAAATGTGATGATTTTAGATTGCATGTATATATAATTGATAGATAATGATGTAATTAAGTTAATAGAAGTATTAGAAACAAAAATTTGAGGAAAGAACCTCCAAAATTGGTACAAATCGGAATTTTGATGAAAAAGAATGTTCTTGACAAAAAAAAAGATGAATTTTGGATGATGTTGATCAAAATATGATGTTATTAATAGGGAAATTAGTATAAAAACACTCAAATAATGATAATACATCAAAATATTTAGTTGCATGTCAATTTTAAATATATTTGGTGAAAATTAATAAAAATCCGTATGAATAAAATGAAGAACACCAAGAACAAAATCTGGATATTTACTAAGTGTGGTATCCGAATTCGGATTACCCGAATTCGGATGGTGCCCATATTTCGGACCTATGCTTCGGTTCGGATGATTCCCAATTTCGGATTTAACATTTCGGATGTGTCAATTCGGATCTATTGGACCGAATCCGGATGATCCATCTCGGTTGGGTCATGATCCGAATTCGGGTGTATACATTTTGGATGAAGTCAAATTCGGGTTGGATGTGTCCGGATCCGGATGATCCGAATCCGGATCCCAATCCGGGCTGATCCGAAATTTATGGTCCGAAACCCCATTTTATCTATTTTGATATTTTTAATATGAATGATTATATTTATATATATATATATATACATGTGTTAAATATATAAATAGAGGACTTTTGAGAAATATTGAGACAAAGAATGATTTGTGAAATAGACAAGTTATCAGATATCAGACTCAGATAAAATACACGAATTTAAAGACTAAAATAATGATGAAATTGACATGATATTATCATGAATGATTTTGAACAGGTTCAGTATATTCTGAACAAAGATTAAAGACTTAAAGATTTAAAGCGGGTCAAAGATTTGAAAAGAATTGACAGAGAACAGAATTGACAAAGATAAAATCCTGAGATAACTCAGGTGGCAGATTTTTATATCTGTTTGATAAAGACCCAGACCTGTGAGTTATAGATATTCAGATTGAACATGCATAGATTCCGGTTGAGATATATTGCTGCTGATAGATTTATTGACATTCATATTATCAGCTGGATTGAAATCTGTGCACACCATGGATGGGTGTTGTCCAGTGGATCATGATAGCTATTTGATTATCTTTTCATATTGCATTTAATATTGCTTCAGACTTTGCTTTATGATTCATTGCTATCATGACTTCTAAGACATATGCTTCCATCATTGATCAGACATTTGATAGATTGATTCAGCTTGACTAGCCCTTATGATCTATTGTTCTAGACCCGACTATTTCACCAGTTCTTATGAATTGGTAATGACCTCCGATGTTCCGCCATATTGACTTAATGGTAGCTAGCCCAGTATGTGGCTGATCCCCACGATTTAAGCGTGAGTGTGGCTTGAACATCATCCGATCTTATGATACTATATCTCAATCATGAGGGCTGTAGCGGCAGCCAAGACATATCACGCTAAGACTAATGACTCCGCTTGACATTCGTGTTGATATTGAAAATCTATAAACTCACTAAGCTTTGCTTACAGATGTTGCATTAATATTTTACAGGAAAAGCCAAAGGAAAATCACCTGTAGGACCTAGTACTTAGGTCATTCAAGATCAAAGTTTTGAAGCTTTCTTAGACCACTACTCAACAAACTTTCTGGTACTGATTGGAAGACAGTAAACGTGGTGGTTCTGGGTAGACTTGATGTGATGTATGATGTTATGACTAGATTAGATGTTACCCTTTTATAATTTTACTTTGAAATATGTAACTTGTATCCTAATCTGTACTGTACATGTAATTATTAATTCCGCAATTAATTACCCTATCTTAGTATGATTGATATTGTGTTGCATGAATTGGGACCTAGACTCTGAGGATTGCCCCGTAAGGGAAGGTCTTCACATTAATCATCCCTAAGCCTGAGCCCGAATCACCACAAAAAGCCTCATCTTCCTTTGAATTCCTAAACTCTCCACCCCCAGCTCCACAACAAGAATCCCAGATAATCCAAAGCCCTCCTAAATCTCAAAGTCCACCCATAATCCAACCTGCACCCCAAGTGAAATTTATGGATCCAGGACCCTCAGAGACCAGGCGGGTAGATAGATTTGATGACCCTCTTGAGCAGCCCGATATGTATGACAGAAGTGATCTCTACTGGGTGGGTTGGTATTCCAAAGGTGAGGTACGTACTCTGCCACCTAAATTGAAAGAGGAGTTAAGACAAGAACGGCGGGGGAAAATCTTCAAACTACTTGAAGCCAAATCTTCAGAGATAGAAGAACCCCCCGTTCAGGGCCTCAAAGAATTCTTACAAAAGTTTCCTCAGGAGCAGTTCCAGAATCCGTTCTTGGATGAACGGTTTAAGATGGTGTTCAGAAAAAAGCCAGGGTCTTACAGCATGCGCTTACTCATGGAACTGACCAACATATCCAAAGCTGAACAGGCCGAGTACAACCAGTTGATGCTCAGGGAAAGGAGGTCCAAAGTCTCGAAATGTAAGATAAAGAAACTCCTCAACATCATAATGTGCAGAAGAGCGAAAGTATACTATCATGCCTTTCAGGTAGAGAGAGAAAATGGCACAGTTGAGGAGTTCTACGAAAATGGCTTGGACTTCATAAATGTGGACGACGTCGAATTTCTTCATAACCGACTGAAAGGCAGAATCAGAATGCGTCTGTCTCACATGACCGCCGTAGGTGCTCTCATTCGAAGTATGAACCGCCGCTCTATTATCATGTGCCTCTGAGATTTTCAAATGGCGATAGAGAGCACGCTGGTTAAAGTTGGACTACGAGCCCCTGACCAAGATAGCTTTCTTCTTGCCCACCATCCTGCTTACAGAGTCATCTTCAGAGGAGGCCCGGGTGTTATTTTTGTGAACCAGAAAGGTTATAAGAGATTCATGCGCTTTGAGGATCTTTCTTGTTATTCCGATGGTACTATCAGAATGGTTAGAGTCGAGCTTAAACGAAGAGTTCAAGAATATGATGCTCAACCAGATCCAGAACTTAGATGCTCACCGAAGGAAATTCAGGATACCCTCAGCGGCATCGAATACCTAAACGAACGGCTACACATGAGACAAGTGATTAGACGATTTGACGTCATCCTTGGGCTCCGTGAATCAACATATCATGCCAAAGTTCCAGGACCTCCACAATGATCAAAAATGGGGAGATTGTTAGATATTAAATTTCGATCTTGTGGATCTCTTTTGTAATAATTATTTAGATAGTTTTTAGTCTTGTATTTATTTTCTATTTAGTTTATTTGTATGGAAAAGTTAATGGGGCATATGTGCCATTCCTTGATAGTTAATTAAAGGAGCCTACAACTAGGCTCCTAGGGTTTGTAATTCATTTTTCACACGGTTGACATATTGAAAAAAGAGAGAACATATTGCAGCCGCCAAAAACATCATCATTCTCCCAACATTCTTTTTGTTCTTCATCATTACACAATTATTGAGTTTATATTCTTCTTGTGAGTGATAATAGAGCATTTGTATGATGATTACAACTGGGAATATATTACAACAGTATTAATGTAACAATATTATCATATTTAATAAATGAAACGTACGATAAATAAAAATTTATTTAAATCATAACATATTAGTATAATAAAATATTTAGAGCTTTTGTTAGGTTAATTCGTTTTAAGTTAGTTATAACTGACAAGTAAAAATATATAAACATAACATATCATTTGTTATGACATAAATATTTTGTTATACTAATATGTTTTGGTTTAATTATATTTTACAAGAAAACTATATAAACCTAAATTTTTTATTTATTTTAAATTAAATGTTTTAATGTAACAAAACATTTAAATAAAAACTAATAGAATATTAATATAACAAATATCTAAATCGAAACGAATTAAATCCTAAGGGGGCATTTGGTCGCAAATTTTTTTTCTCTGGGATTTACATTATCAAAGGATTTGCATTATGCAGCATTTGCATTTCTCAGGATTTTGTTAAAGAATTTGCAATATCTTTTAGGAAAAAATTGCTAATCTGAAAATGAAAGGTAACTGGGATTAAAAATTCCTGGGGGGGGGGGGGGGAAGCTGAGTTTTTAAATAATAAAGAAGGAAGTGATTTAAGAAATCATGAGATTTTAAATCCTTAATGAAATCTGCGAACCAAACACGGGATTTTAAATGCAAATCTCAATGAATTACAGGATTTCCGCGAACCAAAAGCCCCCAAAATTTATATATTTTTTTAACAAAGGTATAATAAAATCAAAATATATTAACGTAATTAAAAAATTATAAATGAAAACATACGAAATACAAAATAAAAAAATATATAAATATTATAATAATGAAATTAATATAAATAAAATTTTAATAAAATAAATTGATTAAATAGAAACGTAAAATAAATTAATTAAATATGTTCAAGAACCTAATAAAAAACAACTATAAGAGCATTCAGTGTACCCTCCACGCGCCCAAGCGGTCTTGCCACATCTGCATGGAGCCGCTGGGAACACCACCCCCGGTGCCCGGCCCCGCGCTATTCTGACCCCTCCCCGGCTTCACCTCCCCGCAAGACCCTGCTCTCTCTCCCTTTGTCTTTTTGTGTTCCAACGGTCATTTGACCGTTCAAAATAAAAAAAAAATTAACAATATTTTCACCCTATAAATACTCATCTCCATTCTCATTCATCTTCACACCATCTACACATCTCTCTATCTCTATACGCTTTCATCTCTTTCAATCTATACAATTTTCATTCTCTCTAAAATTATGGATCGAAATACCGGCAAACAACCCGCCTCAAGTCGACAACGCGGTAAACAACCGGCTTCTCGAACA
Organism: Centrapalus pauciflorus; assembly: GCA_020465985.1. Lineage (NCBI taxonomy): Eukaryota > Viridiplantae > Streptophyta > Magnoliopsida > Asterales > Asteraceae > Centrapalus > Centrapalus pauciflorus. Next base: position 62,108 of record JAANYP010005787.1, on the reverse strand, counting down.
AACCCTCCATTCCGCCCACCGCAAAATTATCCACCGATTTTAACGGAATATTCCGCACCATATATACCACACTTTTCACCATGTCAATCACCACCCATTCCACAATATCAATCATCATCACCCATTCCACAATATTCTCAACAATATTACCAACAAAATCCACCCTTTCCACAATATTCGTCGCAAGAATTTAACGACAGTTTCGAACCACTTACTGCTTATCGGGATCAAGCATCCGTCGACGAGGACGAACTAGAAGAGATGCCCGAAACTCAACCCGACAACGACGACGACGAGACGATTCTCGTAAACACCGCGGGGGCGGCAAACGGATCTACAAAAAAAGGTCCAATGAAACGAAAAATGTGGACCTCGAACGAAGAAAAGGCTTTGGCGGAAGCCTGGATTGATATTTCCGAGGATCCAACTACCGGAAACATTAAAAAACATTCAAATTTTTGGGAACGAATCCTCGAAAATTTTGATAGCCGAATTGGTGGAAGTACCCGCACCACCCACCAACTAAATTCAAAGTGGAAAGACATGAACCGCAATTGCACAAGATTTGGCGGCATGTTTAACAACAACATGACGAATCGGCGAAGCGGCGAAAACGACTTCGATGTTTTCAACACAACCCAAGAACAGTACAAGGCACTCAATAAAAATAAGTCGTTTCCACACCAATCGGCTTGGGAGGTACTTCGACGTCATCCAAAGTGGAACCCCGTTCCACAAATGGATGATTTTGTTGAGCCGCAAATAAAGCGGTCTAAAACTTCGGATTCTAACTGATCGTAACACCGTCTTCGGATGCGGTATTTTTAGGTGTTCACGATGAGGAAGATGACGAGGGATCACGAGAATATTCAGGATAGGGATGCCAAAAAAATCCGAAACCGACAGGGGTAACCGAAACCCGACATAAACGGGGTGGGTTTGGGGATGGTTAATCGGATACGGGGAAAACCGTTTAATTTAGACCGGGACGGGGATGGTATTGTCAATCCCCGCCCCGTATACCCGATTATATACCCGTTTAAGGCCCCGATTAATACCCGTTTAAAATGTTATATATATATTTTTAATATAATTATATCTATATTATATTATAAAGAACTTCCCTTAATCTAACCCTACTTCCACTTCTTTCTTTTCTTTTCCTGGCTTCCTCTTTTCCAATTCCAATTCCACGACCACAGACCACTTCCTTCAGTTCCAGTGTTCCACGATCCACGCTGCTCTTTTCGTCTTCCACTTCTTGACTTCCACAGCGGCGCGTCTGGAGTCTCGCCGGTCGCCTCCAGCAATCCAGCCCTCCACCCACCCTCCGGCCGCCACTCCTCCAAACGGTGCTCCTCACGCTTCTGCTCGCGGCGGTGCTGCTCTCGGCGGCGGCTGCTTTCGGCGCTGCTCACATCAAAACTCACTCAAGCAACACGGGTCTGCATAATATTTGAGGTAATTTCATTTTTAAAACTCAAATCTATGTGTTGTGTGTGTGCAGTGTTTGCTGCTCATTTCTTGCTCATTCAAGCAACACAGATCTGCAAATTGATGTTTCATTCTTGTTATAAATATTATGTTTGTACATAAGCTTTAATCTAGTTTAATTGGTGTTTTTGTGGTGGAAATTGGCGAAATTAAATATGTACTATATGTTCATGATTCTTTAATGTGTACTGAGAGAAATTAAAGTTTCTGTTTGCGAAATTTAATTGGAAATTGATGTTCGATTGGAGTTGAATATTTTCAGAAATTGATGTTTAATTGGAAATTGATGTTTAAGTGATGACGAGGATCTGAACCTTTTATTTAGTTTTGTAATATTATCATGTATCGTAATGTGTTTTGAAACTTTGGATTGCTATGTTTTCTTTCGGATGTGTATGCACTTTTGATGTCTTGATTATTGTATCTTAATTTGTTAAAATGGGGAACCCGGTAGTGAATTTTACCCGTTTATGGTAAATCGGGGATCCCCACGGTGAATTTAACCCGTTTAAAAAACAGTTTATACTAAACGGGTTTCCCCGAATACATGTGGGTTTCCCCGATTCCCTGACGGGGATTCCCCGTTTATATCCCCGCGATTTTTAAACGCTTTTGGTATTACATATTCTAATTGGGGACGGGGACGGGGGGACCAATCCTCGCCCCGTAACCGCCCCGTTGCCATCCCTAATTCAGGAGCTTGAAAGACCACGCCGCAAGGGGAAAAAACCAGCATCAACATCAGTCGACCCAGAGATGCACACACAATTCGAAAGGATTTCAACTTCTCACGTCGATGATGTTGAAGATAAGAAACGTCACCGAATACAACTTGAAGAAATGAAACAAAAAAATGGACTACGAAAAGGAAATGAAAGAGAAAAAATATCAAGCGTACGTAACGACACTGAATGAACAAAAACAAGAACGGTCAAAAAAATACCAGCCGTACATAGCGTCACTGAATGAACAACAACAAGAACGAGACTTGGAGTTTTTCATTCGGCCACACTACCATTTCAAGGAACCGCTTTGCAAGCCGTATTACATGGCAAACAAAGAATTGCAGAGCGTTGGGGATGACAAATGTAGTTTCGTAATTTTTTAGTTTTTAGTTTCGTAATTTTTTTAGTTTTGTAAGTTTTTAAATTTTTAGTTTCGTAAGTTTTTATTTTTTAGTTTCGTAATTTTATTATGTAAGCTTTTAAATATTTATGAAATTAATTATTTTAGTTTTAATAATTGTTTTGTTAATTAAAATGAATTTGTTATAAAAAAATTAAGAAAGATGGAAAGATATAGAAAGATGTGTATTTCCAACTTAGAAAAATGGAGAAAGGTGGAGAGAGAAAAGCTGATGTGGCGCTGAGGTGTATAGAAAAATGGGTTTTGGAAAGACTCCCATACCCACCACTCTAACATCATTGATTCATATGAAATCCATCAAAAACCATCATATTTACTTGGTCGCCTCCCTTATAGCGCTGATGAGTGATAAAGATAGTTGTTGCCGATTTTGTGTGGAATATAGAAGGCTAAATCATAAATCTGTCAGAAAAAAATTCCCAATTCCTACTGTAGAGGAGGAACACATAAACGAACTGATCGAACTGGATGGGCCCCGCTATTTTTCCGATTTAGATCTTAGAAGTGATTATTATCTCGAATCGAAATGAAAGAGGAGGATATCGGTAACTCCGTAAGACCACTTTTTACAACACATGACAGGTTGTATGAGTTTGTAGTCATGCCATTTGCACTCTCCAACACACCTGCCACATTCCAAAATTTGAAGAACTCTTATCCTATGGTGCTTTTGTATTCATATTTTGTAATAACATTTTGGAACGAAAGGATGAATCCTTTAGTTGCAAAAAAAAATGCTATACAAGTTAACTAGTCTTCAATACACTTATACCGTACCAAAAGCGTAAGGACAATTAGTGGGCGATGCTCTATCAAGACGATCATGTGTTACTCCCCTTTCCTCAGGTTTGTCCATTTCAAGTATGTTTACAAATTGCGACGGGGAATAAAAAGTCAATTGAATTAGAAATTAAATTAGTGTGTTTGGAACTTTGGATTACAAAGATAAAGAGTTTAACTTTATTGATATCCTACCAAAATCTTTGATTAAAGCAATTTGTCATTCCAACACAACTAATGAATTTAGATTCCGTTAGTCAAGCATAAATATTACTTTAAATTTGGGGATCATACATAAAACAAAGGGAAATTTTTTAAGAAAGGTTACTCAAAATGTAAATATGGACAATAAATGTATCGTGAAATTTTTTATGCCGAAAGCTGATCATGAAATTCTATTTTTGCCAACAATGGACATGAAATTCAGTTTTTAGACTAAAAATGGATCATTAAATTTTTTTTGGCCAATATAAAGGATCAGGAAATTCAAAATATGATAAAGTACTCGGCGACGGGTTAGTAAAGTTCTCCTGCTTGTGGATTTTTCCCTGCGCTGATTCAGGAGCCTTCTTCTTTTGTATAGGATTCTAAATAAAAAAAGTGGCTGGGCGAGAACAAGAAGGGGTCGTCGTCCGGCCTTTCTTGGTTCGTCACTGAAACATTTTTTGTTAAAAATAATGCTTTCTGGCCTAATAAATTTCACATGTTCCTATTGTTAAAAATTGTATTTTATGTTATATTTATTAACAAATTTGTCCTAAAACAAAATAAGTATTCTCTTTAAACTTATATTACAAATGAGATAAAAAAAATGAAAACCACAACATCCTTTTGAGTTTTGTCTTCTTCACCGGGAATCTATAAAATCTCAATCCTCCCATGGCAATCGATCTCTCCCCACCGATCTCAATCTCTTCCATGGGCAACGACACACACCGGTGACTTGACACATACCACTCACTAATGTTGTTTGAGGTTTTCAAATCGATTTATAGAAATAAAGCATTGATGGGTCGAAAACTAATTTCAAATTTTCCATTTCAGTTTCTCCATTGGTCTCATTTAGGGTTACAATTTCAGTACTTTTTAGATTAGTTCTAAAATAAATTTCTACAGATTGATGTGTTAATTGTAACGACCCAACTATTTAAGATAATTGATAATTAATATTTATTGTAAAGAAATACAAATTCCGTATATTAATGAATTTTGAATCATATAAATAAATGGTTGTGTAAATTATGATAAATAGAGTGTTGATTTATGAGGAATGAATTTTAAATGAAATGGAATTAATTGTAAGGACTTAGAAATAAATATTGAAATGATAGAGACGAAAAGGAAAAGGAAAAAGAAGTCTTCCTTTTCTTGCTTAGTTCATACGCACGTAGTGTGTGTGTTCATTCCTTTCACCATTTTCAAAATAGAGCGAAAAGAGAAGAAGAAGAAAGAAAAAAAAAAATCAGATTTTGGGGAAAGCTTCTTACGGCTCCTCACCATCTTCATTTGAAGAAGATGAGAACTCAAATGGGTTTTATGGATCTCTTAGAAATGACTAGATCTTGAAAGAAAATGATGAAATACGTTAGATCCACTATTTAAAAACGTAATATGAAAGTTTTTATGTATTTTGGTGGGTTTAACTCAAAAACCCGAAAAGGAGTTCTTATGAACTCTTAATGATTCAAAAAGGATGAAATAGTGTTTTTGATAGTTTAAATGTGTCTAAAAATGTATATATAGGTTGGGAAATGTTTCCCAACCGTTTATATTAAATATGAAGAGTTTTGGTCGTCTTGGCGCCTGCACTCGACTCGGCGAGTCGGCCTTGAGTTTTGAAAGAAAAATTTTCTAAGTATAGGATTTCGGTTGGCTTGAGATCTGAATTTCGGATGATAGGATCCGAACTTCGGATGAGTAGATCCGAGATTCGGATGGGTCGGTCCGAGATTCGAATAAACCTTGACCCGGGTTTCGTACCAAATTCGGTTGTGTGGAATCCGAATTTCCGATGGCGACTCGGCAAGTCGGGCCCGGTGTTGGTCAGAAATTTGTAATTTTAATTATTATTTGAGATCTTGCACCATAATAATTTATGACTTCAATTAAGAAGAATAATTAGACCAAAATAATTGTTGGGGTTTAATACCGAAATTAATGAAGTCTTACAACTAATGTATCCGGATCAAAGTAAAGAAAAATTATAAGCTGTGAGACTTATAAATATTATATGATGAACCTATCTGTAGGGGTTTGACGGGTTAAGTCCCTTGGAGACTATTACTCATACTTTGACGATTATAACTCGGTACTGAGACCGAGAGCTTTTTGTACACCACTGTGAGTTCTAGTATTAATGTATTCGTATACATATCATGAATTGTATGTTATTTCTTTCGGATCATTCGTATCATTTACATGCTTTGCCATCACATACATTATCATTGTTGTTTTATCACTTGGTTGATAAGTTATTGATCATTTAATTGACCTCTCTGTTGAGATGGTAAGCCTGTGTGTGGTAACCTAGCGGAATCGCCTTTGCGTGTGGTAACCATTATTGCCTGTAAAACGATAAGCCTGTGGTCTGTGGTAATCGTATGGCATCACTGTAAACTGCATATCGATAAGCCTGTGGTCTGTGGTAATCAAGCAGTAGATTGTAATTCCATTGTACGGTAACTCTGAGTGTGTGGTAACCGCAATGTGATAGTTTGTAAGCCATTAGTTGGCCTTCTGTGATTATTGATTATTTCATGGCATTGCATGGCATCATTCATATATCGAATAGTACTTTAATCTAGAATCTCGCTAAACAACTTTGTTGTTTACCCGTTACTTGATTATTCTTTTCAGGAACTGATAAGGGCAAAGGCCCAGCTGGCCCAAACTGTTAGACATCGATTGGAGCATGGATAGGAGCTCCATATTTTGCTGATGCTTGGGGTGGGAGTAGCAGACTTCCATTTGGACTTAAATTAATTATAGTTTGTTAATTCAAGTGTAATCATAAATGATTTAACATTGTAACTCCAAATACATTATTCTGTGATTCCCGACAATTTGTTGTGTTGTATGCAAAGTGTTTGGAATCATGTTGATGGTTATCCAATTATTATAAAAGTTTTAATTTGACCGTATTGTCGCAAGTACTCTGTATAAATTATTGTATAATGGTATCGAAATAGATGTATGGGTGTTTCAATTTAGTATCAGAGCCGGAGCTCATAGAAAGAGTATAGTCGACGAAACTCTACTCTGAGCATGGTTTCAGATGTTGGTATTGACCCACCCAGGCGGCAATATTATAACAATTACAATTGATATTTGGCCTAGGATGGGATAATATTGGGTAGACTTTTAAGTATATAACTTGATGAAAGCATAATTATGTATACGCATAAATGTCATGTGAACACTTTGGTGTGAAAGAAGTGTTGAACCGACCTGTAACAAATTATTGCAGACAATGTCGGATAGCCAGTTAAATCGCGTTTTACGCCAGGAGGTAGAACATCCCAATGTTGGGGGAGACAGGGACCAATCTCAAGAATCTGTGAATGAATCCAGTTTTTGTACTGGTGGAGGGCCTAGAGAGGACCAAATGATGCAAATGATAGCTCAGATGCTGGAACAAAATCGCCAGCAGAATGAGTTAATGGCGCATTTTCTTGCTTCCCAGAATGTGCAGGGAAAGAAAAATAATACTGAAGACGAGCAAGCAAGTAACAATAATACTAAAGTCGTTGGAGGTGGAAGTAGGGCTGAAAAGCCTAAGAATGACAAAGACCGAAAGCACGGCTGCTCTAAGTCAAAGAAGGGGAAGTCTTATAGAAATTTCATTGGTTGTCGTCCTCCATTGGATCAAGGCAATTGAGAAACTGTAGGTCCCAAAAGGTTTCCCTTAGTATATTGTTCTAAGCTGTAGAGGAGGGTGAATACAACTAATTAAAAACTCAACGCTCTTTTCTCAATGTTTGTGTATATTATTAACAAGTGTTAATTACAAACAAGCTTGACTGCGGAAAGGTTCAACCTGAGATGACAGATACAATAGATGTTTCAACTAGTCTAGGACACACTCAGACTAGATACAATGAATACACTCACTTAGATGAACACACTGTTTTACAAGACACAGATGGACAGCTTGAATAAGAACAGCTTGGACACACATTACTGTTTTATTCAAATAGACTTGCATGCATGAAAAACACACTTCAATGCACGATCTAAATTTCTCACTCTTCGTTATCTCACAATCCTTAGAAGCTTCCTTTTATACTCTCACTGAGAATCTCAGTGAAGCTTCTTCATTGGACGATGAGATAGTGGGATGTCTTTCCAAAAAGACAAAACAACTTTTCTACACATTCTGATAAAGCAGACTTGTCTTCATGTGGCAGAATCTTTGTCTTTCTCTTTTTGTCTCTGTTGTAGAAGACTTTAACCAAAAGAGGAATGTCAACTTTGAATCTTTCTTCTTTTGTTAAGGCCATTTTTATATAAGAACTGGTCTGTCACCCATTTCAAATATCTACTTTGTCTTCATGTAACAGAACAGCGTAGGCAGCTTTTGCATCTTCTGTTTTCCACTTTGTCTTCGACTTTGTAAACTGATCTTTTAGTCCAAAACAATACATGGGGACTTGGAAACATATTCCAATTAGTTTTTAGCCTGTTCACAAAGAACATGTTCTGTTCACAGAGAACAGAACACTTAGAAATTGTCCAATCTGCTCATCAGAGTAGAGCAACGTAGACAGTTTATGTCCAGCCTGTTCAACAGAATGAACAGCTTGGGCAATCTGCCTTAGTTGCAACGAATGCAACAGGGTAAATAGCTTTGACTTATATTGCAAATCACTTTTCAGGTTTCAATAAGGCATTAACAGGCCTTGAATTATACCTTTAAGTGCATCAAACAGGTTTGATTAAAAATCTCCCCCTAAGATGTAGAGCAGGTTTGACTGAGGCCTTTTTGTGCCTAACAATGTCCACCTGTTTGCAATAATCAGTCTAAGCTGATTTTATCAATAATCACTATATATTTTTTACAGTACATTTTGCTAAGAGTAAAGTAAAGGTTCAGTTTATATATACTGATTTTGATTACAGAAACAAGACATGTTTTTACAAGAGCACAACTAATGTACTAATGTAGATTACAACTAATGTAAAGTAAAAGTTACAACAAAGTACAACTAATGTACATAAAATTTCAACATGTTGGACTGTTGATGATGGGAGCATGTAATGGCAAGCCTGTCCAACTGATGGACAACTTCCATTCTTCATCTACTCAATAGCAGATGGACCTCCAAGCTGTGGTGGCACTCCTTCTTCGAACATTTCTTTTAGTTGTTCCCTGGTTTCATCCATTTCCTTCATTTCAACTCTTAGGAACATGAAGCTGGGATGTTGAAGCTCTCCTCTCTCATAAAAACCCCCGAGCTGATCCCAGATAGCTGCTCTCCATTTTACAGATTACCTAAAGGAGTTAGCAAGTCTAAAGGCAATGAGCTTTTTATGACCAACCTTGTGCAAATCTGATGCTCTCTGGAAAAACTTTTCCTTTGTAAGGGGATCTACAAAAAATACCCCCAGCTCAGGTTCTTCAATCATCTTATCCTCCTCATGTTCCACTCCCTTGGGCAGGCTGTGATCTACTCCTTTGATTTCCACGGCTACATCACCTTGGTCAATCATTATCAGGAGCTCTTCCAGCTCTGTATCATTTCTTCTTCTCTTGGCCTTTATCTTTGGTGCAATCACTGAGGTACCCTTGATTTGTTCTTCTGTGATCAGACCAAGATCATTCACTCTTTCCATTAACTTTTTGACATATGCCTTGATAGTCTTAGCAGTTTCAGACTTAGACTGGCTCAGGGCAACTGCCAATTCCACCCATTCTCTGAATCCCATTTGTGCAACGTCAGTGTGTTCATATGCTTCCAGTTCTGGACCTTCAGCACCCATTCTGGTTATCTGTAACTTCCACTGTTTGCCTTTTCTTGAAATGGGAACAGCTTTGACAATTGGTTCCCTGGCAAGTCTTCTGTTTGCAACATCAAAGAACTTATTTCCTTGCCAAGTTGTCAAAGTGAATCTGGGCTCTTGCAGAGGAGGATGTTTGCTTAGACTTGGTCACTAAGACCTGAGCACCCTGTTCCTTTTCACCTTCCTTCTCAGTCACTGACTCTCTAGCAGCGTCTACTAATTTCCTTTGGACATCCAAAGAAGGCATTTTAATTTTACTTGCCTCCTTGAATGCAAAGGTCATTGCAGTATTGGCAGAGGCTTTATCTTTCTTAAGTTTTTCAAGGGCTTGGAGCTGTTCTTCTTTGTATTCATAATAAGTCTCCATAGGGACACCCAATTCTTTAGCTCTGGCCTTGTCAAACATCAGTTAAGCAGCTTTAAGATAGTCAAGGTCTATAGATTCTTTCTTCTTCCCTTTAGTTGTTGTTGATGGAACAGCTTCAGGACCCTCTTCCTCTTCTTCTTCTTCTTCTTCTTGTTCCAGTATCAGATGCCTCCGTTTGCCTGACCTGTCCCCAGGAATGGATTCCTCCACCTTAGATGGCGCAGGGTGTGGAGATCCAGCCTAAGTAGGCTGAGCAGCTTCAGTTGGATGGGAGACATCCTCAGTGGGACCTATAGGACCTGTTTGTGAGGCACCTGATGCTTGACTAACATATGCTGATTTCTCCTTTGAAGGAGAAGAAGATTTCTCCCCTTAGACTTGGTCTTTGAGGTAGATAACTTCTCCCTCTTTGAAGGAGATGGCACATAGCCTTCAACATGTGGTCTGCCTGGAGAAACAAATTCAGTAGGCAAAGCAGCAGTTTTGGCAACAGGTTTGGGGTCAACCAGGCTATGCAGTAAGTAAGCCAAGTTGTCCTTAACCTCTGCAAGTTGGGTAAGGCAGGTCTGAAGAGAGGTAGTTTGGGAAGCAGCAATAGAGGACAACTTAGAGAGGACGTCCCTGTCAGAAGTTGTGAACAGCAAACTTTGAAGTTGTGCAAGATGTAGTTCAAGAGAGTCTTGCACATCATCAAGGTTTGATGACACAGAATTGGACAGAGACTAGTAGAGTGTTTTAGCTGACCAATGTAAAAGGAAGGGTAGTTGTGCAAGTGTTTAGGAGAGTGGACAGCTGTTGGGAGATAGCTGCCATGGAGGACACAGTGTCCTGTTAAGTGGAAAGAATAGAGGAGAGGGTAGTGGAGATAGTTTGCAGCTGTGCAGTGAGTGCAAGCAGCTGTGAGGATTGATCAGCTTGAGGAGGGGTTGGAAAGGAATTCTTGAAAAAATCAAAGAATCCTTTTAGCTGTGCAGACACAGAGTCTATGATGATGGATGGTAGGGAGGTCATGGAGTTTTCCAAAGAACCAACTTTGTTGGTCAGCAAAGAGAGCTGATCCTTCAAAGGAAGATCTTTGGGGGATGAAGGAGTATAGGTGTTTGAGGATGTGTGGGGGAAGGTAGGGATACTTTGGAGAGAAGTTCCAGAGCCTGAGCATAAGTGAGATGGGCGAGCTTCGAAGGGTCAATAGATACTTCAGCACTGGCTGTTTCTGCATCATGAGGAAAGGGTGTAAGAGATGGTGGCCTCTCAAATGTTGCGTGGTTGCAACACCTTTATCAAGACCCCAGGGTGGTTCCCTCAGCAGCACCTTGGTTTATGGGAGGTTCATCATGGGGAGATGGGATGTGCATTTCAACATCAGCAGTGATGAAACCTGCTGATGGAGTTTGCATTTGAGAGGCAGCTTCACCAGAGGGATGGTCTTTTCCGTGTGGTTCATCAGCTTGGGAGATTGGTCCTTCAGCAGCTATTAGGTGTAGATCAGCTGCATCACTAGGAGCAGAAGTTTGAGGCTGATCTGCTGGATTGTCTATTCCAACAGGTTTGGCACCCCGTGCAGACTCAGGTTGCGTTAGAGAAGTATGAGGTGGAGACTATGTGGACTCAGTGTGGAGTGGAGTGGACTCTTGTCTTTCAATATCCTCAGCCTGTTGGGAGGCTGGGATAGATGATGTGGTAGTCTCCTTATGTACAACTGCTTCCTGCTGGGAGGAACCAGAGGGTCTAGACTGACTCTGGGTGGACTCAGGTTGGAGTGAAGCCTGCTCCAATGATGTTGGACCTTCTCCCAAAATAGGAGAGGCAGGATGGATTGCTTCTTTTTCAACTGACTCCTATTGGGTAGGTGGTTTCTTCCTAGCTAATGATTTTCTTGTGACATTGTGGGGGATTGAGGAGAAGTAGCAGGGAGTGGTGTGTGGACTGGTGGTGAGACTGGGTCAGAAACAGGAGGGTTAACTTGTTCCATAGTCTCAGGTGCCACAAAGGCACCAAACACAAAGGCTTCAGGTTCAACAGATGAACCAGGGTGAGAAGTCTGCTCCCCTTCAGCCACTGAGGCTGAAGGGGCAGACTTTGACTTAGCTGTTTTAGTCTTCTTGCGGACAGGCTCAGCTTGAGTCGATTCCAGGACCCTTTTGACAACTTTGGGCCTGGATTTGTGTTTTCCTTTGGGAGCAACTCTGGGTTCATTGGGAAGAACTGGAGTGTAGAAAACTCTATTCCCAGTTACTGGGAATGCAGCAGTAAGTAAGAGGGGCTGAGAGTTGTAGAGATGCTCACCACAAACATGCTTGAATATGAGGCCTAGAAACCTTAGATATCTGACAGCAGCTGGACGTGTTTCCTGCTGTACCAGGTTTCTCAAATTTACAAAAATCCAACGAGCCATGATAAGTGTAGTCCCATCCACAAGCTGTAGGACTATTGGGATTTCATCACGGCTAAGTTGGTCAAAAGAACCATCTTTGCTGCTGAAGCACATTACCACATAGGCAAATAAAAAGCTGTAGGTTGGTGAGAGATCCTTTCTGAACAGCGTGTCTCCAACTTTGGGTTCTGCTACACTACAGAAGCGTAGCAGATTTCCCATCTGATCATTCTCAGGCTGTGGCTGGTCATGTGTTTCAGCCACAGGAAGATGAAGAACTTCCCTGATGAGATCAGTAGTTATCTCAATGGTCTGAGTCCCATTGAGAATGGTTCCCCTAATGATTTTGGTCACTGGATCATAAGCACAAGTGTACCAAAGAAACTCCACCATGTAAGAACACTTACGAAATTCTCAAAGTCTGAGCTGATTGACAAACTTACTGAATATGAAAAGATTCGTAAGAACACTTACGAAATTCTCGTTCAGTTAAATACTGATAAACATTTGGCGGTACATGACGTACGCATATTGAACGAATAAATTCAGAGCCTAAAAGAAAAACAAAACTCTGAGAGTTGTGCTCGTCAATTGAAAATATCTGAATTACTTAAAGAACTTGATGAGCTGAAACAAGAAAATTTTCAGACTGCAACTCAACTCAAATATCTTTTGCCTGAAAGATCTGATCTTTACAAGAAAGTTAAAGATCTTGAAGAAGTCCTTTCCAAGACAAATGATATTGATCAAAATTGTAATGTAAACAAATATGAAGAATTTTTTGCTCTTGAAAAAAAAGTTATCTTTAACTAAAGATTCTCTTGAGAAAGAAAGACATGAGTTCTTACTAAAAGAACAAGATTTTAAAACAAAATCTAAGTTGTTTGAAGATGAAAGAAAGGTGTTCTTAATTAAAGAACAATCTTTTAAAACTGATTTCGAATTATTTGATAATGACAGATATTCTTATTTGATCATTACCAAAGGTTTAGAAGATAATATACTTCATCTTACCAAACAAATTAGTGATTCTCCTTCGTCAAAAGAATCAAAGGTTGAGGTTTCTTCAGTTTGTTTAAAATCCAAAGTTGATCATTATGATTTATCTACAAAAAGTGCAAATAATCCAACTGAATTTTCTAAATTTGATTCTTCTTCAGATCTTAAACTTAAGTATCTGTTAAAGATACAGAGAGACAAAGATAAAGTTTTTGAACAACTTCCGGTAAAGATTTACACTGGTGAATCTTCAAAGTCAACTTTTCCTAAAATTTCTGGAAATACTGGTCATTCTTCACAGAAAAGAATTTCTCAGAAAAACACCAAGTATTACTAGAAACAGGCTAGAACTGGACAGTTGTTCATAAAGAAGAGTTTGAAAAAGTCTGAACATTCAAACTCAAGTTTCTTTAGAAATTCAGATATTCAATTTTCAAATGCTCAAAGAAATTTGTTTTCTGCTTTTCAAAGAGAAGCTGATTGTTATAATCTGCACTGGGTACCTAAACCCCAATTTAAGTGGGTACCAAAACCCGTTTTCAAATGGGTACCCAAGAGCGCTAACAAGTATGGATCCAAATTTGTTTGGATACCAAAGACATCTTAGATTTTGCAGGTTATAGGTTTCTTATCATTTCAAATAAGGACCTATTCATCATTTCAATAGGCTCTTGATTACATCAGATCAAGACCCGTGTTTCAACTCAAGAAGGTTTCTACTCACATCAGAGTATAACCCGGGCTTTAGTTCAAATGGTTTCTGTACTTATCCATATAGAACCTGAGCTAAAGGCTTTTAGTTACTTCAGACTGAATCCCGAGCTTCCATGACAAATGGTTTCTAATCACTTCAGATTAGAACCCGAGTCTGAAAGACAAATCTTTTTGGAATTCCTGCCCTGAATTCAACTCCTATGTTGCATTGAATAAAAGGGAGTTTTATTTTTGGAATTTTTTTTTGTTGCATTGATTAGTGTGCTTATTTCCTGGGGGAGTTTCAGACGAACTTTGATAAAGAAATTTTTTTTAAAAACAGTGTGAAATTTTCACGAACAAATATTATGCACACATAAAAACATTTTTGAGCTGAAAAGCAAAATATTTTCATAATCTTCTGATTCTCTGAATCTCTCATTGAGATTAATTGATCTAATCTCTTTGATGTTCATAATCTCATTTTTTCTGAGATTCTCTTTGTTACAATGCTTCCAATTTATACTGGATTCTCCCGTTATCTCCCAAGTGCTAATTCTTTCAAGAAAATCTGCTTCTTTTCATATCATATATCAGATTTTCTATTTCATTCTGATATCTCCCATATTATCTGAATATAATCTCTCCGATATCCCTTGAGCTTCAAAGCTGAAAATCATTCTGCTGACTCCGATTATGCATCAATCTGAGTGATAGGCATAAATATCGCTTTTATGGTCGAACCAAAACCGGAAGACCTACCCAAGAAGCAAACCATCTAAAGATTGTGCGGGTGAGGGTTCTTTACGTTTATTAGTTGAGAAGTGTCAGTTATCACGGGATACTGACAGGGTCGAGCAGAGATAAAATGTAAATGAGAGGGATATTGATATTGAAAGGAGATGGCGGTGCATCAGATCATGCTTTTGCTATAAAGCTGACTGAATTTATTTCTCAAAAGTGAGCCAGAGGGAGCTTAGTTGAAAAATGCTGAGTGCTGAGAGTTGAGAAATGATTAAAAGAAAAAGAAAATCCTACCTAAACTGTGTCAGCTGGGTAATCCACATAATCTATCAAGCCCTAGGCGACCTGATATTGAAAAAGACGTCATGGACCCAGTGACGCATGCACTTAACCCCACCCAACTACTCAGTTATCTCTCAAAAGATTTCTGTTTCAATAATCACGGAGATATAACACGTTCTATAGATATATCATTTGGATATTATTGATATTAAAACAAGGAAGACATTTGCTCCGGTCTCCAATTTCATTTGATGCACATTGTGTCTAGAGCTGACTATATACACTTTTAGGACACATCGAGTCTAACAGTCTGCGTGACTATAAACTTCTAGTCCAAAGTGACTAAGCCGGAACAAATAAGAGTGATTCTTTCATGTTAAAGGATTTCACGATGACTATTTGGAAATCCTACCAGTGTTAACATCATGCCAGCGCTGAAACTAGGTCACATAGATTATGTCTATTGTGCAAACAGGAATCCTATGTGGACCTGGACTCGTTATTTCACAAAATGAATGTGTTTTAGTTTCCCTAAAGTTGAAAAGCTTTATTTTTTGTTCTGAATTTACTGTTCAATTTGAGGGGGGTAAGATAAATCTGTTTTGTATAGGGGGAGAGATATCAGTTTAAGGGGGAGAAAATCAATTTGTAATAAATTCTGAGTTGTAATTGTTGTTGTATTTCTTTTATAGTAATTTCATTGAATTCATGTTTCTGATCTTTTTGCCTGATGTTCATAATTTTTATGATCATCATGAGGGGGAGAAAAGCTGAATTTCAGAAACAACTGTTGAGTAGTTTGAAGTCAACTGAAGACAATTGCTACATCATATCAAGACAATTGATAAAGCGAGATAATCGAAAGCTATTCATGATTCAAGGGGGAGTGTACTTACAAGAAAATACAAGAAAAGAGAAGATCATAGAAGAAGAGATGTGAAGATTTGAGAGAGACAAATAAAGAAAAGAAGAAGATTCAGAGATCAAATAAAAAAAGAAGATTCACGAAAAAGTCCCTGAAATGATCTTTCATCGGAAAATTTATTTTCTAAGAGGGAGATTGTTAGGGACAATATTTGTAGAGTTAAAATGAATTTTTCTTTTAATAATTGTGTTCATCTCTAAGGGGGGGAATGTTGGGAATATATAATAGAGATGAAACAATTATATTGTTAATAAGTCTAGGGGTTTTAGTGTAAATAGTCAATAGTATAGGGGTTGGATTGTAAATACACAAAGCTTGTGTATTGAGTATAAAAAGAGGTGTATGTGTACTGGTGATGGACGCATGCTGAGAAGTTAACAGGCATCACAATTCAGATTAGAGGGAGGATTGCTTTGCAAGTCAAGAACTACCAATGTAATATTTCTTCTCTCATTAATCAAGCATTCGGTTTTATGGATTTGATATTATTGTTCATTAGATTGTTGTTAATGTTGAATGAATTGCTGAAATTATGAATTTACATTTTCATAACCCTTCCCCACGTAGTTTGTGGGTTTCAGGGTTAACATCGTGGTAACAGAGGGGTGTTTCTCAACACCCTTACCAACAAATACTGGAAGCAAAGGGTTATTTTGGTGAGCCATTTTTAGAGTAGTGGAAAAACGAGTAATGGACACTTAGTCGATTTAGGGTTCTTTGGTTAGTTATGGTAGCAGTGGAGGAAGAAGAAAAGAAACAGTAGAGGAGGTATTTATAGGCTTCGGATTTGAGTGGGTAGGAGAGAGAAAGGTTTGGGCGGTTGATTTGAAATATTCTTTAACGGAAAAACGGAACGGTTGTCCATGTCAGAACGGTTGTCAGACCACTTGAACCTTTTTAGTCACTAACACACGTTAACACACATTATCCATATGTAATTAAGTTAAAGAAATACAGAAATTAAGTAGCTTAATTACGAAGAAAGGTAATTAAAGCTGATGTTCTAAGTTGTTGGTCAACCCTGTGATGAGCAGGGTTCATCACAAACTGTTCATTTCTCAAGCTGTTTATTCAACCTGTGCAGCTATATAAGAACAGGTTATGTTCAATAGCTGATCAGGTTACAAGACAATGTCTTGTATGACAGATTGAGAGAGTGAACAGGTTGGAGGTTTGATCAACAGAACACGTTTGAAGTGAAAACTGATGTTATCAAACCTGTTATACACTCAAGCTATCCAAGCTTTCAGAAATTTGCTAAGTGTAGAACATGCATAGCCTGTTCTGTCTAAGCTGTTCTGAGAAACTTGAGCACTTTAACACATATGATGCCTTAGAGCATGAAGGACACTTAGTCACTTTTATTTAACATGCCCAACTTGCTTACAAGATAATTAAACCTGTTTTCATCAAGAGGCTTGGTGAAAATATCTGCAAGTTGTTCATCTGTGGAAATAAAGCTTACCTCCACATTACCTTTCTAGATGTGATCCCTGATAAAATGATGTCTGACTTCTATATGCTTTGTTCTGGAATGAAATAATGGATTGTTGGAGATAACTATTGCACTTGTATTATCACACAGAGTAGGAGTCTTCCTATATACAAGCCCATAGTCTTCAAGCTGATGTTGAATCCATAGAATCTGCCCACAGCAGCTTCCAGTAGCAATATACTCACCTTCAGCAGTAGAAGTCGAAACTGAGTTCTGCTTCTTGCTACACCAACTGATCAACTTACCACCAAGGAGTTGACATCCATTGGTTGTGCTTTTTCTGTCTAGCCTGCAGCCTGCAAAATCAGAATCTGAATATCCTGTTAGCTCAAGACTTGAGTCTTTGGGATACCAAAGACCCAAACCTGGTGTACCCTTAAGGTATCTAAAGACTCTTTTTACAGCAGCTAGATTTGATTACTTACGATCAGCTTGAAACCTAGCACATAAACAGGTAGCAAACATAATATCTGTTCTACTAGCAATTAAATATAGCAAGCTCCCAATCATGCCTTTGTAAGCTGTAACTGAAACAGCTTTGCCACTGGCATCAGCATCCAACTTTACATTGGTTGCCATTGGGGTTTTGATAGGTGAACTTTGATCAAATTTAAACTTTTTCAAAAGATCTAAAGTGTACTTTCTTTAATTTATGAAAATTCCATTTGAGGTTTGTTTAACCTGTAATCCTACAAAGAAAGTAAGTTCACCCATCATACTCATTTTATATTTTGATTTCATGAGTAGTGAAAAATTCTTGCATAACTGCTCATTAGTAGAACCAAATATTATGTCATCCACATAAATTTGAACAAGCATAATATCAGACTTCACCTTCTTTATGAACAATGTGGTATCCACTTTATCTCTGGAATAACCATTGCTCATAAGGAAATCAGTTAGAGTGTCATACCAGGCTCTAGGGGCTTGTTTTAAACCATAGAGGGCTTTGTCCAACTTATAGACAAAACCTGGGTGATGTTCATTTTCAAAACCTGGAGGTTGATTGACATACACTTCTTCTTGCAGCTTTCCATTCAAAAATGCACTCTTTACATCCATTTGAAATACCTTCATACGCTTGTGGGCAGCGTAGGCTAGAAACAAACGAATTGCTTCTAACCTGGCCACTGGAGCAAATGTTTCATCATAGTCAATGCCTTCTTCCTGTCTGTAGCCTTGAGCAACCAGTCTTGCCTTATTTCTGATAACATGACCTTGCTCATCCATTTTGTTCCTGAAAACCCATTTAGTGCTAATTATTGTTTTACCTTTAGGAGCAGGGACCAACTTCCATACTTTGTTTCTCTCAAACTAATTGACCTCCTGTTAGTACATCCTGTGTGACGATATCAGTCTAAGTTTAGATAGCATTTTGTGTAAGTCTATTTACTTGATATTAGATATTAACAAGTGTTTGATATATGTTTGATTATGTGTGTTTGATATTGATTGTTTGTATGTTTGAACTTGGAGTAATGTATTACAAGAAGTTCAAACATAAAGTTCAAAGATAAATTCAAACCTAAGATAAAACATAAGTTTGAATGGTGAGGTTCGAATTTAAGCTAGATTCGAATTTGTCTAGGAGGACAAATTCTAATAGGCCTTGGGCCAGATTCGAATTTTTCCTAGACAAACACGAATCTATCAGTATAATTAAGGGTTAATTCGATTAATTATTAGACTTTTGCAGAATTTGTCAGACGATTAGCAGAAGGCGATCTCGAACTTGATTGCAATCAGTGAGTTTCGTGAGGAGAGAATCATCGTGTCGGGGCGTTCTAAGTCGTACGTCTATCACCGTGGTAGTCTTTGTGTTTCGGTGTGCGTGATATATCCGTCAAGCAGCTAACGAGGATTCCGCACTCGTTGGAAGGTGTCGCGTCAAGATAGATCCGTAGTGTGCAGACCTTACAAGTGGTATCAGAGCCATTGGGTGTTCGTGCTGTTCTTCGTGTTCACTAGAAACATTTGTGGTTTCTTGACGTTTTGGGCGGTTAAAATCACATTTTTGCAGGATTTTCGAGTTTATAAAGTAAGATATCGGAAAATATTTTGCATTAGTTCAAGTTTTTGATCGAAATCAATATTTTTACTCGTAAAAATATTGGTTTAATCTGAAAACTTGAAAAACTCGAAGTATTAGCCGTTTTTCGAACTAGCGGCGCTCGAGTTTATCAAGGGGGTATTAGGGTTTACTCAGCTTTCGACTTTGTCAGGAAATACGCTCCTTTCGAAGTGCCTTAGGGTTGATTCGAGTTTGGCCATTTCGAATCTGCTCAAATTTCGAATTTACTATAAATTCGAATTTAGGATTTTTGAGTTTGGTATACCTTCGAGTTTGCCATTAATTTCGAATTTAGTTGGATTTCAAATTTAATCTCGATTCTAATTCCAAACCAGTTTAAAATTAATTAAATTCGAACTTACTCAGGTTCAAAAGAGTTAATTTAAATTAATTTCGAATTAAATTAATTAAGTTTGAATTCAAAATTTTTGAAAAAATGACAAGTCTACAAAGGTTTATTGAGATGGATCACGAGGTCGAAAAAGCAAATTCTCCACCTAAGTTGATGAAATTGGAGGATTACTATTGGTGGAAGGATAGGTTCATTGACTTCGCCAGATTTAATGATATGAGGATGCGGATTTGTATAGATGAGGGATACATTCCACCGACGGCAGAGGTTGAAGGACGACAAAGAGTCTTATCATATTCAAAGATGAAGGACGATGATAAGAAGCTTTATGAGGCCGAGAACTAGGCATTCGCAATCATTAGAATGGTTTTACCTCAGGAGATCTTGCACACTTTCCGCAATCAGAAAACAGCAAAAGAGCTGTGGGATGCTTTGGAGAAAAGGTGTGAAGGTAATCCGAGGGTCAGGAAAAATAGAATGGAAATGCTCAAGCAGCAGTTCGCGATCTTCAAGGCTTTGAAGAACGAAAAGCTGGAAGAGACAATTACCAGATTCTATCATTTGCTAACTGAGTTAGACAACCACGATGTGGAGTATAGTGAGACAGAGAAGATAGTGAAAATTCTGGATGCTTTGCCAGCCAATTGGGAGATGTATGTGGCACTAATAAAGCATGATGAAGACAAGTTCTATACTCTAACTCTAGAAAGTGTTATAGGAATGCTGAGGGCCTATCACTTTTAATTGCTGAAGAAGGAAAGGGATTATGAACAAGTTCAGGATCCGGACATGTACTTTGGGAAGTCCAAATCTTCAGGGGCAACTGACGTAAAGACGGCTACAACATTCTTTTCGGGAGAAACATCGACTCCGGTTGAATCATAAGACTCAGTGAGTCGGGCTTTCTTAGGGTTTTCTAGACCGAAAGAAAAACCAGCTCAGTCTACATCAACATCTCAAGGCTATTCAAAAATGCCGATGAGCGCAAAATCAGCTGAAGACCATCTGAATCTGTTGGCTTCATTTGTGGCCGCCTATGGCAATTGCGTTCAATGGAAAATCAACGATCCTGCGCTTTGGGGTGAGGATTATGATCAGGTAGATCCTGATGATCTAGAGGAGATGGATCTACAATGGCAACTGGCCATGGTAACTAAGCGAGTTAAAAGATTCATCAAGAGGACGGGCAGAAATCTCAACGTCAGTAACAATAAGATTGGGTTTGATAAATCCAAAGTTAAGTTGGCACATGTCATTATGATGTGCTTTGCACCTAAGAAGGCCGGATTTGATTATATAGTGTCAAAGATGTAGTCGGCGATGATCGCATTAGTTCATAATAAGCAATTCAGCTACTCTGAGATGTTCTTTGCGGAGTTTGTTCATCAAATAACTGCTCCAGCACGGGAAAGGTTTCTGATGTATCCGAGATTCGTAATGATGCTGATTCGACACTTTTTGCCGAACTTGCCGCAGCTAGACGATATTCAGAGTGTCGCTGTGATCGATAAGCGAATTTTTGCTGATTGTCAATCACACAACGCCCGTAGGGCTGACGTGGTTAGACCACTGGATGCACCTCTTTTTGGTGCCATGGTAAATCCAGATTTTGAAGCCCCAGAAGGTGAGAATTGGGCTGGGGAAGGGCCGCAGCCGCAGCAAGTACAGCCACAGCAGCAGCAACAACAGCAACGCCCTCCAGCACAACGTAGAAGGAGGCCAAGAGCTCAAGATAGATCGACTCAGGCTTCAAGACCAAGCTCCACCAGGGTACAAGAGTCAGCGGAAGCAGGTCTGTCATCGGACGCTGCGGGTCCTTCTGGTGTGGCACCAGTGATTGATCCCCGAATGGAAACTCTGGAGGAGATCTGGGCACGACTCAGGCACAAGAAGAAATTACAGCTGAGCTAGTCGATACAATCTTAGACCCTCCAGCTAGTCTTGAAGATCTTATGCGCGACATAGATGAATATGAGCCAGAGGTAGAGGGTCAAGCAGTGGCCACCTCTGAGTCGTCATCAGAAGAAGCTGAGGAGATCGAAGTTCAAAGAGCACCTGTTGAGTCTTTCAATCCGTCTGTTCGGATAGTGTCAAGATCAAAAATCACTACCTAAGATTAACTGGTTTGAATCAATCAGAGTATAAAACCAATAACCTTGTATTGAATCAAAATCTAATTAAGAAGTTTGCGGAATAACACTTAACTGTTTTAAGAAAAGCTTTCAAAACAAATAACACATAAATATAATCAACAATCAAATCTTTTGTATTGCCAAACTCAATGATTACAATCACCTCTAATCTGTTTGATTAGACGAAGAACACAGATTGTTCTTAGGGTTTTACAACCTTAGAGGCTTATGAAAACTTAATCAGAAAAGCAATTACAACTGAATTAAAATATGTAAGTGCAGACTTACAATAGAAAACCCTATTCTATGTATATATAAAGCCTTCTGATTAAAACATTTGAGTCAACTCTTCTCTGGTCATCTTCTATACAAGGTGAACTATGCTTTTGTATTCTTCCTCAGGACCGGCTTCTCTTTTCACTACAAAATGATATTTTAAATCAATGTCATCCATTGACTTAGCATACCAATACGTAATAGGAGGCTTGGAGAAGTCATGCTGATAGAGGGTCTTTTCAATTTCCATCACCTTTTGAAGCTGATGCTCAAACAACACCCTTTTCACCTGATCAAGCTTTGCTTGTTGAATAGTTTCTGATTGAGGATCATTAGCAACAGCTTGAACAAGAGGAGAAGAATCACTGACACTAGCTTGAGGATCACTGACACCAGCTTGAACTGGTTCTTGTTGGCTTTGGACTTGTTGGGAGACTTTGGCTGCTTTCTGTTTCTTCATCTCTTTGTCATGTATATCTTGCAGCTTTTCTGTTGGCCATGACTGAGCCATTATCCTTGGAATTCCAACTGAATGCAGAGAAGTTGATCAAAAATTTTCTGTGTTCTGCCTTTGAATGCCCTGTTGGCATTTTCCTTTTCTTCTGATTCTGCTTGACCACAAACTCTCTTAGGTAATCACCTAATGTTTCATCATCTTTCATTGGAGCATGGGTTTGCTGGTCTAAGAGATCATCCTGTTCCTCTGCTAATTTTCTTGCAAGTTCAGCATCATGAGCAACCTGGGCTTCTTTAGAAGAAAATTTAATCTTTGGAGATTCAATGAGTATGCCCTTGCCCTTATCTCTGGATGCAGTTGCTGTAGCTTGGACTGTACTGACTGGAGCCTGAATTCCTTCTCTGATAACAACCCCAGTTGTTCTGAGTGGAGCAGCTTGAGTTTCTAGGCTAACAGCTTGAGTAGCTGTTGGGACTGTTAGCCTACAATCTGGGACTGTTGGAGCAGGAGTTGAAGCTGATTGGACTGAAATAGGGATCTCCAGATTCTCCCCCTTTTTCAATGCATTGGTTTGGCCAGGAGGACCTACAACCTTGGCCATTAGGGTTTGAATTATCTTCTCAAGTTGAATGATCTTATTTCCACAGAGGGTGAACCCTTGATGAAAATAATCCATTCCCTGATGTTGAGCTGCAACTGTCTGTTGGAGTGCTATGATTTGTGCCCCCTGTGTAGCAATAATGGACTTGTAATGTTCCAATACTGCTACAATAGGTTTCAGCTAAGGATCCGTCAATATCATAAGTTGTCGACTAGCCTCAAGATCATCAAATGAGAGTGGTACTTGTGATCTATCACTCGCATGAATTCCAGAAGTAGAAACGTCTGGGCCCCTCTGTTCTTGGTACTGGGGACTTCCAGAAGGTGCTTGCACACCCTATGTTGCCATGGGAGTGGTCTTATTAATGTTGACACTGGCTTGTGCCTCTTGTGCAGAGACATCAGTAGTGTCAGCCACAAAACCCATATGGACATCCTCTGTTGGGATGGCCACCTCCAAATTGAGGATGGGAGTTTCCTCAGTGGGTGCCCTTTGGATATTCTGTGCAGAAGTGTCCTCCTGCACAGGGATATTTGGCTCTGGTATTACGGCTGAGGAGGAAGGAGCTCCTGAAACCCTTTGTCTGTTGTATTGTATGAGTGGGGATGTGGGTTTGAGAGAAGGAGCAGATGGAATATTTGTATTAGGAGGTGTGGGTTGGGGTCCTGGGGGTGAAGCAGTGATGGAAGGCTGAGCCTGCTCAGGACCCTCTCCTCTGTTTAGTGGATTGATGCCCAGCATTGCAGAGGGCAATGGGACATCTATATTCAAAAAATTGGCACTAGGTTTTAAAAGTCTTTTTATTGATGGTAATGAGTGCCTATGGGAAACATGTATCCTTTTATGTACATTGAAATTATTGCAAGTGCTTGCAATTATTTCAGCCAAAAATCGAGGATACATCAAAAATTTCCCATTCTTTAGGGCATGATGCCTTAACATCCCCTGAAAAATCATGTTTGAAAAATTGAACTGTTGGCCCATTGATAAACACACTAAGCCAGTGGCTATATTAGAAGAAAATCCTGACCAACCAGTTCTTTTAGGGCTTATGCACTGTTGTATAACATGCACAAGGTATTTCCACTTAGGGGCAAAATGTGCTTTAAAGATAGTGAAAGAATCAGTAGGGCCCCTATACCCTATAGCAAAAAGGCCTTCATATAAGGCAGTAAGAGATAGATCTGTTATACCTGCGGCATATTGAAGATGCAAGTGTTGGCGGATGGTTTCCTCAGTGATAGTGACAATGTTGTCATCAATTTTGGATGTCAAAGAAGTGACTCCGTTGATGGTTTTGATTGAGGCATATTTCCATAACTGTTCTATATGGGATATATAGATAGTGGGATTTATAGTGAGGGCATGATGGATATGGGAACTTCGAAGGAAGTCCATCATCTCGTGGAATGGGTGAAGGTCAGTGTGTTTGAGTGAATAGGGATGACAGTTGTGTTCTTTGACAAACTCCATAGACGATCAAACGGTGATTTAGTGTTTGAGAGATGTGTGTGTGAATCGCTCAGAGAGAAAAGGAAGGTCGTGGAAGATATTTTTGCAACTGGTAGTTACAATTGAACGAAACTGGGACCTTTAAAGGTTTGGGGGTTTCGAAAATATCTAATCCCGCGCACACACTTATAAGAATTTACCGAATTACCCTGCACACTTTGACAGATCAAGTGAATACAACTAACAGTCCGAGTAAAATAAACTAGCAGCTTGAGAAAAGACTCAAGCTGTTAGTTGAAAATTAAGCATATTATGATAAAACAGTGTCTCCCCCTTAATCAAGCATGAAATAAATATATTCTTCATAAAATAGGAGAGAGTGATGAAAAACAAATTAATCCATATTAACCATGCCAATATTTGATACTAGGAAGGTGAATCTTCCTACATCAAATGGTTTTGTAAATAGACCAGCTAACTGATCATCTGTATGAATTTTGGTAACTTGGAATAATTTCATCTCATTACAATCTCTTATAAAATGAAATCTAATGTCTATATGCTTGGTTTTGGGAAATTTCACTGGATTTTGTACAATGCTTATGGCACTTGAGTTTTCAATGTAAATAGGAGTAGATAAGAAGTTCATACCATAGTCTCTCAGTTGATTCTGAATCCACATCACTTGGGAATAGCAGCTGGCAGCTGCTACATATTCAGCTTCACTAGATGAGGTGGAGACAGTTGTTTGCTTTTTGCACTGCCAAGAGACCAATCTTGCTCCTAGATATTGACATCCACCAGTTGTGGACTTTCTGTCAATGTTGCATCCTCCATAGTCACTGTCTAAATAGGCTATTAGTTCAAGAGGAGAGTCTTTAGGATACCATAGGCCCAAATGTGGTTGGCCTTTGAGATATCTAAAGATTCTCTTAACAGCAAACAGATGTGAGTCCTTTGGAGCACATTGAAACCTGGCACAAACACAAATAGCAAACATTATATCAGGTCTAGAAGATGTGAGATACATTAGTGAACCTATCAAGGATCTGTATAAGTGAATGTCCACATCTACTCCATCTTTGTCTGCATCAAGCTGCTTGTGAGTGTCCATTGGAGTACTAGCAACTTTGGTATCTTTGTAACCAAACTTTTCCAGAATGTCCTTAACATACTTTGATTGACTTATAAAAAGTCCTGTGGGCTTCTGCTTGACCTGCAATCCTAGAAAGAAGGTGAGTTCTCCCATTGAACTCATTTGAAACTTTTTGTGCATCAATGCCTCAAACTCTTTGCACAGACTGCCATTTTTAGACCCAAAGATGATATCATCAACATAGATCTGAACAAGCAAAATCTCAGATTTGATGGACTTTGTGAACAATGTTTTGTCCAGAGTACCTCTCTTGAATCCATTCTATAGAAGGTATGATGACAGAGTATCATACCATGCTCTTGGGGCTTAGTGGAGTCCATAGAGGGCTTTGTCTAATTTGCAGACTCTGTCTGGATACTTGTAGTCCTCAAATCCAGGGGGTTGACACACATAGACCTCTTCTTCAATTGTACCATACATGAATGTAGACTTCACATCCATTTGGTATACTTTAAACCCTTTGAAGCTTGCATAGGCTAGGAACAGTCTGATGGCTTCTATTCGTGCTAATGGAGCAAAGACATCATCATAATCTATTCCTTCTTCTTGAGTGTATCCTTATGCTACCAGTCTTGCTTTGTTCTTGATTACTATCCCTCTCTCATCCTTCTTGTTTCTGAACACCCATCTTGTACCAATTGCTCTCTTTCCTTTAGGAAGATCAACTAGAGTGCATACATCTGAATCTTGAATTGCAGTAGTTCTTCCTGCATTGCCTCAATCCATGATGGATCTTTCAAAGCCTCAGATGCCTTCTTTGGTTCTAATTGTGACATGAAACATGCATGTTCAAAGGCAGCTAGACTGAATTCAGGAACTGCTGATTCAGCATCAGTAGACTCCTTGTGAACCATTGTCATTGTCTGTACAGGAGTGCGTGGATCACCCATTATCTGATTGAGAGGGTGATACTTGTGAACTCTGAGTGTTGGCTCTCTGTCTGTCTGAAATGAGGTTCCTAGATTTGTATCATCTCCTTCAGGACCACTTGATGGTTCAACTTCAGGAACAACTTGACTAGAAGATGGGACTGTTTCCCTATGTGATGGAGCTGTTACCTCAGGGCTTGGGATTGGCACTTCATAATTTAGATTTGAATCATGTTGGGCATCCAGTACCCCTGGTTGGGCACAAGATAGAAGTGGTAGAACAGTATAATCATCCCATTGACAAGAATCTTCAACAGTTTGAAACTTTGTGCCAACAGCTTGAACATTTGTATTACCAGCATGAGAATTTGTGTTGGCAGCTTCATCCCTGTTTTCATCAGTATCTGCAGTATACTCAACAAAGCTCAGAGAATTTGTTAATGAATCTAAATCAAACAACCAATCAGGACCAGTGCCTTTGACATTTTCAGTGTTTTCATTAAACTCAACATTGGCACTTTCTTCAATGGTTTTAGACACACTGTTATATACCCTATAGGATGGTTCTAGCAGCCTCCTAAAATTCTGTTCTTTCTTTCAGCTACACCATTTTGTTGTGGTGTTCTTGGTGCACTATATTGCCTTGCAATACCTTTAGACTCACAGAAACTGTTTAGGATATGATTTTTAAACTCAGTTCCATTGTCTGACCTGATCACCTTAACTTTTAAGTTGGATTGGTTTTCTATCTTAAGGATAAATGATTTAATTAGCTCAGCAGTTTCATCTTTAGTCCTAAGAAAGTAGACCCATGTAAATCTGGTGAAATCATCAACAATGACTAAACAGTAAGCTCTTTTATTCAAACTCAAAACAGATGTTGGACCAAAGAGGTCCATATGAATAAGATGAAGAGCAGATGAGATTGAATTTACTTCTTTGGCCTTATGAGAAGTTTTGTGTTCCTTGCCTTAAAGGCATGCTACACAATGATCATCACAGATGAACTCCTTTTGTGGTAAACCTCTTACCAAATTCTTTTTGACTAAAACATTCATGGATTTGAAGTTCATGTGACACATCCTTCTGTGCCAAAGAGCAGACTCATTAGATGATGCTTTGGATATCAAACAACTTAAAGTACTTGATTTGGATAAAAGATTTGTGTCCAAACAGTAGACATTGTCCTTTCTTGGTGTTTTAAGTTAAACAAGATTTTCAGGTATTTTAAAATCTTTTGAAAGAACAATGCACTCAGAAGCTGTGAATACAACAATATTTTGTTTATCACAGATTTGAGACACACTTAGTAAATTGTACTTCAGCTGTTCAACAAACAAAACATCATTGAAGATCATATTGCCTGCTTTGACAGTACCTTTACCTGTTACTTTACCTCCCTTGGAATTTCCTTCAAATGCAACAAACCCTCCTTCAAAGCCTTTGAAATTTGACAAGCATTCAGAATTTCCTGTCATGTGCCTAGAGCATCCACTGTCCAAATGCCATCTTGTTTTATGTTGTGACCTGTGGGTGCCCTGCACAAATAAAAGCTTAGTTAGTAGAGGAGTAAACCCAAACCAAGTTGGTTTTGGGTTGTCCTTGTGCATTGACATAACTAAATACTGTTTGTGACTTTTTATACTTAGTGAGATCCACCGGTGGATTCTGTGAAGAATATTTAGTTATGACATGAGGTATCCAGGTGTTCTTTCCAACCTTTGTATTAACAGTCTCAGATGATCCATTACCAGTTCAAGTTTTAAGCTTAGCAGTTTGAACTGGGTTTTTAGTGCTAACAGCTTCAGAGTTTGCACTACCAGTTCCAACTTTAGGCTTAGCAGTCTCAACTTTTGTATCAACAGTTTAATCTGAGTTATTGCCTTTAACATACCATATCTGTTTAAAATTTGATTTGGATTTTGCCAAAACTTGTTTTTGGTGTGTAGACTGGCGTTTGTTGACTTTTATGAACCTGTGATCAACTGTCTTCTTTGGAACTGGTGCAATAGGTGGTTTGGCCTTTGAATTTTTTGTGTTTTGAACAAATGCCTGTTTCTGAACCACAGTCTGTTTTGTAACAGATGGTTTGTACAAGCAATGCCTGGCCAAATGGTTTTTCCTGCCACAATGGAAACATTTTTTGACTGTTTTGATTGGAGAACCAATTTTATTAGACCATAACTGGTTCTTGTTCCTTTGATTTCCCCTTACCTGCTGTTGTTTGGGAAACTTTTGGACACCATGCTTTTGGCATGTGCAGATTGGAACAGTCTTACCCCTTTTATTACCTTTTGAGGAAGAAGCAATGTTACAGTTAGAAGGTACAGAAACATGTGGAGCAGCATTGCATACACTCATCTTCTCTTTTTCTTTCTTACTAGGGGTAGAGGTTTCTACAGGTGCACTCATTGTTTTGTGTTCTCTCTCAACTTCTTTGCACTCACAGCCTTCATTTGGAATCAGTTCTCCTTTAGATTCAGGACTGTTTTCAAGGATAGGAACTACAGTTGTCATTAACTCATCTAATGGTTCATTAACAAGCCTATCAGCAACTTCACTCATGGGATGAATGTATTTGTTGTTGTATGGGGGTGGAGTGGCTCTGTATCCTATACCTTCTTTGGGATTTAGTTGAGATTTTACCCTATCTTTAAATTGAACTTCCATTAGGTGTTCCAGCTTTTGATTTGCCAATTTGAAGTTTCCTAAATCTATATTGACAGATTCTATTTTCTTGTTAGCTTCTAACACCTTCTGTACAGCCTCATCTAATTTCTTATTTAGGGACTCTATTTTCGTATTCAGTTCCTTTTTCTCCCACTCATGATATGTTCTATCATGTCCCATTTGAATCTCATTATCTTTATAATCATTGATCTGTTTTTCAAGATCTTCTATGGCCTGCATGTACTCATATCTCCTTTCTTCCATCTTAGCTAGAGTTTTACACATGCTCTCATTATGATCTCTGTACTTTTTAACCATATTTTTGCATGTTTGAGAGCAGAGTTTAGCATTTACCTCAGATGGTAGTTCAGTGGAAGTGACATTAAATGTTTCTGCCATGAGAGCTTGATATTGAAACTCCTCTTCTATCTGATCACTCCAGTCAAACACATTGTCTTCTTGAGAGACAAGTGCTTGTGATGATGAAGCTTGATTAGTTTGTTGGGGTCTTGGTGGCTGTTGACCTTGGGATCTGCATTCTCTGGCAAAGTGTCCAAGCTTGTGGCATTTAAAGCATTCAACTTTTGATTTATCAAATGCTGGTTTGCCTTTTGGTCTAGCTTGGAAGTTTGATCTGCCAGTTCTTTTCAGAAACCTTTTAGCCCTCATAGTCAACATTGCATGCTGCCATTTCAAGTCCATCTCTTCTAGATCATCTGGATGGATTTGTTCTAAATCTTCGGCATTTAGAGCAAACAGTCCATCATTGGCAACAAAAGCTTCATAATGAACTTCAGTAGAATTACCATCAGCACCTGAAAAGGAATCACAACAGTTAGATTTATCGATTAATGCTGATGACAGTAGAGCAGTGTTATGATTGTATGAAAAGGATTTCTTTTTATTTTTAATCTCAGTTTCAAACACTCTCAAACTGTTGTAAAGGTCATCCAAATCTATTTCATCAAGAGTATCTTTTGTTCTCCATTGGGCAGCATAGACTGTCCACTCTTCACCAAGAGATCTAAGGAATTTTCTGTTTACTTCATCTTGATCCAAGCTGACTTTGGCACTCTCCAATTCACCTATCAGTTTATTAAACCTGTCAAAGATTTGAGTAAGGTTTTCATTCTTGCCACCAGAGTAGTTTTCATACTGCTGTTTCAGAAGATCTTTATGATTTCTTTGGTGCTAGCATTGCCAGCAAATCTTTTCTCTAAGGCAATCCAAAGAGAATGAGCAGTATAGAACTTTTTAAATTGATGTTGAAAAGCATTAGGAATGGCTATCTGTAAAAGTGTAAGAGCTTTCACTTCATTCATTCTAGCCTTTCTTTCAAGTTCAGTCTTTGGAGGTGTTTTTATGGGCTTGCCCTCAGCATCAAGTTCAGGATCAACTACAGGAGGAAATTCAACAGCTTCCCATATGGCATAATCAATAAATTGAATGTGCTGTTAAATCCTGAGTTTCCACATCTCGAACTCAGTGGGTTTGAGCATAGGCACTTTGAGTCCTTGCCCAGATCCACTATTGCTATTATCAAATTCCATTGCAGAAAATTAAAAATTTTAAAAGAAAGCTTCTGACTTTGAAAACAAAGAAAGACCTGTGGCTCTGATACCACTTGTCAAGATCAAAAATCACAACCTAAGATTAACTGGTTTGAATCAATCAGAGTATAAAACCAATAACCTTGTATTGAATCAAAGTCCAATTAAGAAGTTTGCGGAATAACACTTAACTGTTTTAAGAAAAGCTTTCAAAACAAATAACACATAAATATAATCAACAATCAAATCTTTTGTATTGCCAAACTCAATGATTACAATCACCTCTAATCTGTTTGATTAGACGAAGAACACAGATTGTTCTTAGGGTTTTACAACCTTAGAGGCTTATGAAAACTTAATCAGAAAAGCAATTACAACTGAATTAAAACATGTACGTGCAGACTTACAATAGAAAAGCCTATTCTATGTATATATAAAGCCTTCTGATTTGTTTCCTTGAGAAACTCTGATTTCTCTGGTAGTAGATATGCTTGAATCTTCGAATATAAATCTTTTCCTGAATTTCAGCACTTTCTGATTATTGAGCTGTTGAGCAGCTTGAAGACTATCTGTTGAGCAGCTTGAACTTGAACACTGGCAGCTTGAACTTTTGAACTAGCAGTTTGAACTTTCTCAACTAACAGCTTGAACTTTGTAATTACACAGAAAATCTACTAACAGCTTGACATACTTAGAATATTTCCCAACATATAGGCAGATATGGATCAAGGGTTGTTGTAAGTGAAGGAGTCAGAAAAGAGAGCAGCTGGAGATTCGGATGATGACGATTCCGATTTTGAAGCTGAAGATCCTGCTCCATTAATGCCAAGGCAAAGGGCCAAAAGACATAGGTTTATGCAAGGAGCTTCATCTGCATCTGTTTCAGGGCCTGAGATTCCATCCGCTCAACCATCCGCTCAACCATCCGTTCAACCTTCAATCACTCCGTCCCCAATCACATCAATTCCATCCACTTCATCCACCTTCACCGACAACCAGCGTTTCTCAGAGCTGCGAAGCAAGGTAGACTTCCAGACAGTCCAAATCTTCCAACTCACAAAAGCGGTCAGCTAGCTTCAAGAGCATAATGCAAAGATTGATCAAGAAAACATTGAAGACATTTGTCGCTGATCAAGCTGCTGAGATCAGAACCATGAGGTCCCTCCTCGAGCAGCTAATGAAAAATCTTAAGGCTCAGGGGGAGATCAGCTGTGGAGATGCTAAAGAGTTTAGAAGAGAAGATGACGAAGGCAATGATCCCGATGCACGAAAAGATAGTGAGCCAGTAGATTTTTCTTCTCCTCAGCATGCTGAAGTTCTGGGGGAGCCTAGTTAGTGAGGAGTTGAAGGAGGTGAGGCTAGTTCTTCAAATGCCATTGAGAGCGAGATGATTGACACTCTAATGGATATTGAAGAAGAAGAGATAGAATTTGATTTTGAAGAAGATATTGAAGAGTTAGAGGAAGGGGAGTGTGTGCCAGAGGACATAGCTGATTGGAAATTTGATGATGAAATGATAGAAGATGAAGACGATAATGTCGATGAAGTGATTGTAAACTCACAGCCTATCACTGAGCTATATGTGCAAGACAATCACAATGTGATTGATATCGATGAGATCAAGCTGGCCTCAGTAAGAGACTCTGAACTAGAGGAAGCTGAGAGAGAGCCATCTAGGGCTGAACTGTTGAATCTATGGTTCCGAAAGGGAAAAAAGAGGACAGAGCCTAAGATGAAAAGAAGAATGAGAGTACCGGGCTCCAAGAATCTATCATGTGGAATTATAAGCTGGTTCTTCGACAGAGAACTGCAGCTATTCATACTGAAAAGAAGAGATGGACTTCAATACCTTAGTCGGACGCTCAGAGTATTTAATACATTGCCGAAGGTAGAAGTAAAGGAGTTAGCGTGGAAAGAGTTAATCAATATCGGTGAGGATCCTTATGCTGAGGTTATAGCCAAGATTATCAGAAAGGAGGGCTGATCCGGAAAATTTGAAAGACTCAAGCCAAGGACGGGAAAGAGAGTGGAAGATGAGACAAGGATTGATCCACATACAGGTAGGCCATGGGCCAGAATGGTGTACAAGCCTGTAAAGTGTTTGAAGAAGGTGCCTATGAAGTCGATGCCACAAGATGTTCTAAGTAACATGAAGTGGTGGTATGTAGATAATGAAACTGCTGAAGCCGTGATGGAAGATACTCAAGACAAAGTTATTTTGCGAGTGTATGATCCATTAAATCTAATAAATCTATCCAAGGACGACCTAAAGAAGCTACAAGATCAGCCTATCTTCTTTCACGAAGGATGGAGATCTGAAGCTAGGAAGTTCCAGAAGATGGTTAGAATATGTATAGATTTAGGTTTATATGCAGGAAGTAGTCTATATGGTTCAAGTAATTAGACAAAATGTAAAAAATTAGAAGCTATGGTCAAGGGGGAGTCTGTTAGTACATCCTGTGTGACCATAGCAGTCTAAGTTTAGATAGCATTTTGTGTAAGTCTATTTACTTGATATTAGATATTAACAAGTGTTTGATATATGTTTGATTATGTGTGTTTGATATTGATTGTTTGTATGTTTGAACTTGGTGTAATGTATTACAAGAAGTTCAAACATAAAGTTCAAAGATAAATTCAAACCTAAGATAAAACATAAGTTCAAACATAAGTTTGAATGGTGAGGTTCGAATTTAGGCTAGATTCGAATTTGTCTAGGAGGACAAATTCGAATAGGCCTTGGGCCAGATTCGAATTTGTCCTAGACAAACTTGAACCTATCAGTATAATTAAGGGTTAATTCGATTAATTATTAGACTTTTGCAGAATTTGTCAGACGATTAGCAGAAGGCGATCTCCAACTTGATTGCAATCAGTGCGTTTCGTGAGGAGAGAATCATCGTGTCGGGGCGTTCTAAGTCGTACGTCTATCACCGTGGTAGTCTCCGTGTTTCGGTATGCGTGATATATCCGTCAAGCCGCTAACGAAGATTCTGCACTCGTTGGAAGGTGTCGCGTCAAGATAGATCCGTAGTGTGCAGACCTTACACCTCTTCTTGCATGGCAGTGATCCAATTGGCATCTTTTAGTGCTTCATCCACTTTCTTATGGTGCGTTTGGTTCGCGGATTTCCTGGGATTCACTGGGATTTGTATTTAAAATCTTGTGTTTGGTTTGCATATTTCAGTAAGGATTTAAAATCCTAGGATTTCTTAAATCCCTCCCTTCTTTGTTTTTTAAAATCCCAGCCTCCCCCTTGGATTTTAAATCCTAGTTACCTTGCATTTTTCAGATTAGCAAACTTTTTCTATAAGATAAGGCAAATTTTTTGACAAAATCCTGTCAAATGCAAATGCTGCATAATGCAAATCCTTTGAAAAAATGCAAATCCAATAGGAAAAAATCTACGAACCAAACGCCCCCTTAGGCTCCATTAGGGACACAAAGCTAGAGAACATACAAAAGTTTCATAAGCTGTCCCATCTTGTTTTCACCCCTTTGTTGATGTCACCAATTATTTGATCATTGGGGTGACACCTGATCCACTTAGGATCTTGCCTCAATGAAGATTCTCCTGTGTCATTTGCATCTTCAACAGGTCCTCTTGAGCAGCTTACAAGATTTTCAGACACACTGTTAACTTGAGCCTGTTCACTTGTTGAACATGACACCCCACTGTTGAACATATCAGCAGAGGATCTAGGAAAATCAGCATTGATTGGTTCAGGACATGGTGTTGTAATTATGTCAGTACACTTATTCATACAGTGTGTACAACAAAGTCATCATCATGTTCATTGTGATTAACAGGTCCCACTCTAGGTGTAGTGGAAGCTTTTGAGTCCTTTTCTTCATTAATGTAATGCATGAGATCATCCAAGCTGAACTCTCCTGAAACTGATTCAGGAACAGCTTTGGTGGAAGCACTCCTAGACTCCTCAAAGGTGACATTAATAGATTCATCTATCACCTTTCTTTTGTAGTTGTATACTCTATAGGCTTTGGAGATAGTTGAATATCCAACAAACACGCCTTCATCAGCTTTGGGTTCAAATTTTGCCAGCTGGTCCCTCTGATTCAGAATGAAGCAGAGACATCCAAACACATGGAAATAGCTAATATTTGGCCTTCTCCCTTTAATTTACTCATAGTGAGTCTTGTTGAACCTTTTCACCACCAAGGATCTGTTTTGGGTGAAGCAGGCAGTGTTGACAGCTTCAGCCCAGAATGATGAAGGTAAACCTGATGCACACAGCATGGTTCTAGAAGCGTCAATGAGAGTTCTGTTTCTCCTTTCAGCAACTCCATTTGTTGTGGAGTTCTTACAGCTGAAAAGTTTTGTGAAATTCTTCTTTCTTCACAGAAGTCTTCAAGAGTACTGTTTCTGAATTCAGTACCATGATCACTTCTAACCTGCTTAACTTGAGTAGAGTTCAACATCCCCATCTTTTTCATAAATCCAATGATTTCTCTAGCAGCCTCTCCTTTGCTCTTCAGAAAGATCACCCATGTAAACCTGGAGAACTCATCAACCATTACTAGAGTGTATCTTCTACCTCCTAGACTTGGGACACTGACTGGTCCAAACAAGTCTATGTGGATTAAGAAGTAAGGAGTATCAATATAGAAATTACACTTAGATTTAAAAGATGTTTTTTCTGCTTACCTTTCTCACAGGCCGTGCAGAGTTTATCATTGACAAAGGTTATAGAAGGCAAACCTGTTACCAACTGTTTCTTACAGAGTTTGTTGATATTCTTGAAGTTCAAGCGTGATAGCCTTTTGTGCCATAACCAGTTCAGGTCTTCATTGCTCCTGGAGATAAAGCAGGTTTCAGTTGTGGGATCAGTAGACTTCATGTCCACAACATTTACATTTTTCTTCCTTTGGGCACACAACACCACTTTGCCTTGGGGATCCAATATGTAACCCAGGTGCTCATCAAAGTTAACCTTGTAGCCAGCATCACACAGTTGACTTATGCTTACAAGATTATGTTTTAGCCCAGACACATAGGTTACTCTTTTGAATACAGCAGCACCAGCTTGAAGAGTTCCATATCCTTCTGTAGATCCCTGGACATTATCACCGAAAGTGACTTTTGGCCCTTTTTCAGGCCTGAGATCACTCAGCAGATCTTTGCAACCTGTCATGTGACCTGAGCATCCACTGTCCAAGTACCAATCCTGGGATGGTTGTTTGTCCTGCAGAGTGTGATGGGAAAATATTAGTTATTTTTAGGGGAACTCATCTAGGGATGAGTTCTCCTACTTCATCAACATTTATTTATGGAACAGTGATATCCACACTAATATTCCAAATTTTGATTGTATCAGCTTGGATACTATCGTCATTGACCATATTACTTCCAACACTGCTTGTTTTTGCAATGTTGGAACTAGCAGAGTCAACAGGCATCATGTCCTCAGTTTTAGGACAGTCTTTGGCCATATCACTACTACAAAATGAGCCTATTGCAACCTTTTACAAGCAACTTTTGTATAATTAGTTGCATTTGATTCTAAAGTAAGTTTAAAAAAAATAAAGGTTGCAAAAGAAGATCTAATGCAACCTTTAATTTAAAAAGTTACAAATTTGATTGAAAATGGCAACATTTATAAGAAAGGTTGCATTTTTTATAGGTTAAAGTAACATTTTTGTAAAAGGTTGCATATATGTAAAGTAATTGTAAATTTTTTTTAGAGAAGTTACATCTAACATGTGATTGTAATTCCTTTTATTTTTTTAAAAAATAAAATGTATTATTTTAGGATGTCTTCTTTTTTTATTTTACAAATCTCCCACAACCTTATTTTTTCTAAAAAATAAAATATATTATTTTAGGATGATTTTAAAACTAGTGGATTTTAAAAATAAAAAATAAAAAAAACAAACCAGAGCATAAATTTATTTTAATAAATAATTAGTTTACCAAAAATTATTTTAATAAATAATTAGTTTATCAAAAATTCAGAGGGAATGAAATTGAAAATGAAAGGAATTTGATCGTTTGTTTGGAGATGAGAATTACAAAATGAGAAACCAAACATCTCCTTTTCTCTATTTTTGATGTAAAATGGAGATATTCGTCAAACTTAATTCTCAGGGAGAGTTTTTTTAAAAAAAAATCAGAGATTTGGAGACCCCCAAACCCAAGTCGACGGCCTCCGCTTCTCCGACAGATTATTCCTAGCGGCGCCCTCCGCTTCTCCGACGATCCTTCTAGCGACGAGCTCTGCTTCTCCGGCAGATTATTCCCAGCGGCGGCCTCCCCTTCTCCGGCAGATGATTCCCAGCGGCGGCCTCCCCTAGTCGGGAGCTCTTTTTTCTCCGACCGAAGTTATCTCTCTCTTCGTATCTCTCTTTTTGACTTCCAGCCCCCTCGAGTTCCTTCTCCCCCTCCCCTTCAGATCTATTAAAATCAAACTTGTAATCGTTTTTTTCTGAATGAAAAGAGGTACTATTCGATAACGAAACCAGATCTATAGTCTCATATTGTTTTTTTTTTTTTTTGGTTTTAAAATCAATGATTGTTATGAACTTGTTATATAGATCGAGGTTGTGTTCTAGATATTTTCTAGATATTTCCCTTTGTTTAGTGTATCTATTTTGTAAAAGATGATTAGGTTTTCTTTGCAAATTTGTTTGAATTTCATGTCTGGCCTTTATAGATCAAATTAGTGTTTTTTAATCTTAAAATTTGACATTAGTTAATCTTTTTTCTGCATACAAATTATTAATTGTGTTGAAAACAATAGAACATAAACATTAAAATATATACTTGTAAAAGCCACCATGATAATGGAGCAATTACTAACCTCCGGATCCGTCGAAAGAATTTCTCTTTAATTTGTTGGAACATGTAATTACTAACCTCCGGATCCGTCGATACCCCCATCAGTTCTCCAAATTCAACTGAAACAAAGTTCAATATCTGCTACAAATAAACATCATTACATGTTACTATCA
This sequence comes from Centrapalus pauciflorus, assembly GCA_020465985.1. Taxonomy (NCBI): domain Eukaryota; kingdom Viridiplantae; phylum Streptophyta; class Magnoliopsida; order Asterales; family Asteraceae; genus Centrapalus; species Centrapalus pauciflorus. The sequence continues at coordinate 24,254 of JAANYP010005787.1, read as the reverse complement.
CAAGTACATGATTATATTTTTATCTTCTTATTCCATGAACTGTCTGATGTGTGGCTAGCCTTGCAACATTCTACTTGATGAAGGAAGATATATTGTAAGACTTCGTCTTGAAAAAGAACGACTGCGTCTCCCCTATGAATGGGAAACCGATGGAACCGGGTGACCATCTCTCGTTGCACTTGCGTTGGGGTCTCACCCAAGTATAAAGCAAATGGGGATTAGCTTACAATCATCGGAGAAAGCCATACACATGTGTGTCTGTGCTGTCAAATGTAGGTGTGTGATTTACTCTTTGTAGGTGCCCAACTTGCAGAAATTATAAGGTACTTCCGTTTATGGCTTGTTGTTACACACACACACACACACATTCACTCTGTTTGTTGCTATCCCTAATCACGGAACACACACAAGGTGTACATAATTCATATATATGTTTAAAACTGTAAGATTGATGCTACTGATGTTTAGATAAACACACACACACATAAATCTAAGCCATGGCCGAAGGCCAATGGCCTTCTTGGCTCCCTTTTTAAGCTTAAAAACAGAAAATAACCAATCTAGACATCACACTTTAAGTCTTAGAACTTTCATTTGAATATTGAAATTAAACTCTAAAATTGTTAATAGATGTAATTGAACACATAACAAACACATGCATGGCTTTTATTTCATTCTTGCAACACTAAACCTTGTCTAATTCTCATCTTTTGGATGCCAGTTTGAGTTCATAAAAGTTCACTGCCACGACGGCTTCTAAATGAACTTAGTAAACAAATTTCAACTAGTAAAAGTAACCTTAAATCTTGTAGATCTTGTTACTTAATACAAATTCCAGCTACGTCCCAATTAACGTTAACCTTGTTAATTGCTGCAATTTAAAACTCAGGTTGTTACAATACATTATCTTTTAGTCGAAAAACATATACTTTTGTCGTGTAAGTAATGAATCCTAGTCGAGGGATGAGTTTTGCTTTTTAGTATGTGTTTTATAAACTATAATGATCTAACTACTAATACTTTCTGGCTCCGTCCCTGGTTTTAGTTGTTTTAATATATATATATATATATATATATATATATATATATATATATATATATATATATATATATATATATATATATATATATATATATACATGTTTGGTGGCACAGGAAAATACAAATATCTGGTTTTATCTCTTCTAGGGACCCTCTTCTAGTTTTGTCTGTAAGTCACTACCCAATGCTCTTCTGGGGACACTCTTCTAGTTTTGTTTTTGGTAGCATAGATTGATATAATAAATGCGATTCACCGAGTGCATGTTCCATCACATGAGCCTTTCTTTACCGTATAGTGTTGTTTCTTATAGCTCGTTTAGCTTGTAAGAAGATAAACATCTTGGAAATGATGATATACTTGAATCAAAGATGTTGGATTCTGGAAAGGTAGGTTTGTTCTAAATCAAGCTTAATTATTATTTAATCAGACCTGTTAGTATACTAACTGTGTACACACGTGTTTTTCTTTTCCTATATATACGAATTGAAATATGAGATAACAGAATCGTACAAGGCTTGTAATCTAAGCGCACTTCAGATTACTTCATAGGTTTGTTCTTTTCATATCTATAAATTAATTATATTTATATTTTGTTATAAAATTATAGTTGTGTTAGTTGGGCTTGCAATATTATGTGTATACATACAACACACACATTTGCTTAGTTATTATTGATGCAGCAGGATAACCCGTAATTGATCACTTAAATCCCATGTTGGTGTTTGTTTGGCAGAAGATATTGAGAACCAATGAGATAAATTAGTTAAAGATGCGATGAAGAAGCTTATGGAAAAATTGTTTCTTTAAGTTTGTGAGTTTATGCATGAGTTATCGTCTATGTTTGGTTCAAGGTATGATGTCATTACGATCATGACAAGTATACTTATTTCATCAATTTGATTATTTTGGTTTGAGGTAGTTACTTATTGTTATTTGCGTTTGACAGGCAACTTTGTTTTGCGATATCAATATATATATATATATATATATATGAAGACCGGTGTTTTTTGGAGGATTTAGATACTTTTTTGTAATTATGATTAACAATTATTATATGGAATATTGTGTTTTGAGATTATTGTGTAATTGGTGAAGGATTTTGATACCTTTTAATTATTGTAATCGACATTTTTGAATTGGTGATGCTTATTAATTTTATTCGTGTATTAAAAGGTTGTACTTTTTGTAACTAAATTCATAAATGTTGCATTTAATAATAAAAAAAGTTGCATTTGAATGTAAAAAAGGTTGTATTTGAGCATAAAAATGTTGCATTTGAGCATAAAAAGGTTGCATTTGAGCTTAAAAATAATTGTATGTTAATGTTAAAAGGTTGCATTTGAAAATAAAAAAAGTTCCATTTGAGTTTGAAAAAGGTTGTAGTTAATGTAAAAAAAGTTGCATTTGAGTGTGAAAGATGTTGCATTCTAAAAAGGTTGCATTTCTATGATTCATGCAACTCTTTCAAAAAAGGTTGCATATTCTACCAAAAAAGTTACTTTAGAACTAATGCAAGAGGACATAATGCAACTCTTGCTAAAAGGTTACTTTACGCATAATGCAACTTTTTGCAGGCCTAATGCAACATTTTGCCAAGGTTGCAATAGGCTCGTTCTGTTGTAGTGTATGTGTCTTCTTCCTACATTTATAACATTTTCTCTTTTTGGCCTTTTTGGAAGAAGTACTTCCAGAAACACATTCTGAATCATTTTTGTTGATCTTTTCGGCAGGTTTAGCAAACTTATTACTATTTTTGGAAGAATCAACACTTTGGGTGGAAGGCACAATGGCAACAGCTTTACATGTATCCTCTTTCCTCTTTTTAGGAGGACGGATATCAAATACAAAAAGTTTGATTGGCCTTTGACCTCCCCAGGTTTGGGAAACTTATTCCCAATTTGCTCTTACTGAGATGTGATGGATGTTGCCTATCAACATAATCACTGCTTTTGGTTTTGAAAGACTTACCTTCATTTATAACCAATTTTCCAATATGATTTAAAAACTTATTTGAAATCACAGCAGATTTACTTTCAACATAAGACTTACCCCTGTTGAAAGCAGGCTGCTTACCTTTTGAAAATTTTTTTCTCAAAATGATCAGCATCAAAGGGATTAACAGGTCTCTTACCATCAGCTTTAGACCCAGAGCCTGTCTTGTTAACAGGTTCAGTGTCCATAGCTGCAGCTTGAGCTTGTTTTCCCTTCTTTTGCTTGTGTGAACCAGCTGAGCACTTAGCATACTGATTTGATGGAGAACACATTCCATCATCAGCTTTTGGAGCTTTTTCACACAAGCTGTCAGTATTTTGAGCCCTGACAAACCTATTTGTTGAGACTAGCTTAACATTTACTTTCTAAAGAAAGGTACTTGGAAGCTCACCAAGAGTGGATAAGTCTTTTTCCAGATTATTTATCTCAACAGTTGAAGCTGCTTTGTCAAGATCCCCACCAAGATAGGCTTGGATTTGAGCAGGGATCTGTTGACTGATACAATGACTGACTTTTTGTGCGGATTGGCACTAAGAGTCAACAATCTTTTGAAGCTTTGCATGTTTTGTGTCTGTTTCTCTCTTTTCTTCTAATAAAATGGAATTGATGTGTTTTAATTCATCAAGTTCAGTTCCCAACTTATGGAAGCTGTCTAGTTTACTAGTTTTTATTACAAGATCATTTTTTAGCTTGGAGATTTCAGTCAAAAAAACATTATGCTTCTCAATAGCAGCTTTTAGATCAACAAGCAGATATTCAAACATTTTAACTTTTTCATCAGAACTGTAAGCCATAAAATTTTGTACCTTATACATCATTGTTGGGTTCCAGTTCTCTAAGCTGTTGAGGGCTTCAGCTTCAGCCAGGTCTTGTTTGAAGTTGCTTGTTGATGGGACATCAGTGTTGGCCATCAGACAAGTGTTATCTTCTTCATCTGAAGATGAGTCAGATTCCTCCCAATCACATGTCACAGCCATGAGTCCCTTTTGCTTGTTGGAAGCCACTGAGGCTTCCAACTTCCTCAGCTTAGCCATGGCCATTAGGTACTTAACCCTGTAGCCATCGTACTTGTTCGTCTTATATGGTTTGGATGATAGGCCAACAGCTTTAGACACACAGTCAGCAGCTATATGGCCAGTTTTTGCCACATTTAAAGCACTCTGCCTTAGTTTTATCAAATGCTTTCTTTTTTATGGCACCTGACTTCTTCTGCAGCATTTTTCCACCAAACCTCATCTTGTTGAATTTCTTGACAAGCATTGCAATCATTTTCTCATCATCTAGTTCATCAAGATCTTCACAGTCTTCCTCTTCAGACATTTCTTTCCTTTCATCATCAGCGTGTTGATCAGGTTATGTGAACACATCACACATCTGACCAGCAGGTTGTCTCACGCTAGCCACTAAGGCAACACCTCTTTTGGACATTTTCAAGCCATTTCTCTTCTGTTGCCTTGACTGCTCATCATTCAGTAAAGATCCATACAGATTTATAAGATCCATACCTTTAATGGTTCCTGAATTTCTTAAGAAAGTAGAAAAATAATTCCATTCTTCAGGCAGAATGTCCAAGAACTTGTTAACCACAGTCAAGCTGTCCTTAGTGATCCCAACAGCTTTGAGATCATTGATTAGAGCAGTGAATCTGGTATAAGTTTCAGTGAGAGACTCATTTGGCATTACAAAGAAGAGTTCATACTGTCTAACAAGATTGTTAATCCTGTTATCCAGTGTGATAGTCGGACCATCATAGACGGTACACAAAGTATCCCACATATCCTTCGCAGTCTTCATTTTCTCAACCTTTTTGAACACATCATCAGGAAGAGAAATAACCAGGTTGTTCTTAGCCTTTGCATCAAGAGAAACCAGCCTTTTGTCTTCATCAGACCATTGAGCTTTTGCCTTTACAAAGGTTCTGATCTCAGGAACAGCTCCTTCAGCAGCAGGAGTGATAGTAGTAACAGAAGTTGGCACATAGGGACCTTCCATTACTATCTCTGGCAGTTGTACATCTAGATTCTCTAAATAGAGCATCATTCTGCACTTCCAGCCAGAGAAGTTCTGATGACTGAACTTGGGGGGTTTGGCCATTGAACCATTGTCATAGTAAGAGGAGGAACTGGCAGCACTGTAGTCCATGGGAAATAGGGAGAATAAGAGATCTAGAGTTAACACACACTCTATCTGCTCTGATACCAGTTGTAGGTCCCAAAACATTTCCCTTAGTGTATTGTTCTAAGCTGTAGAGGGGGGGTGAATACAGCTAATTAAAAACTCAACACTCTTTTCTCAATGTTTGTGTATATTATTAACAAGTGTTAATTACAAACAAGCTTGACTGCGGAAAGGTTCAAGCTGAGATGACAGATACAACAGATGTTTCAACTAGTCTAGGACACACTCAGACTAGATACAATGAATACACTCACTTAGATGAACTCACTGTTTTACAAGACACAGATGGACAGCTTGAATAAGAACAGCTTGGACACACATTACTCTTTTATTCAAACAGACTTGCATGCATGAAGCTTCCTTTTATACTCTCACTGAGAATCTTAGTGAAGCTTCTTCATTGGACGATGAGATAGTGGGATGTCTTTCTAAAAAGACAAAACAACTTTTCTGCACATTCTCATAAAGCAGACTTGTCTTCAGTTGTATACTAAGTTCTCAAAGTGTGAATTTTGGTTGCGGCAAGTACAATATTTAGGGCATGTTATATCTTGTGAGGGTGTTTCTGTGGATTCCTCCAAGATTGAAGCCATCAAAAGCTGGGAAGCGCCTAGAAATGTTGTTGAGATTCGTAGATTCCTTGGATTGGCCTGCTATTACCGACGATTTATTCAAGATTTCTCAAAAATAGTTGTCTCCCTCACTTCGTTGACGCGTAAGAATGCGAAGTTTGTGTGGGAAGAGCCACAAAATGAGGCATTTGAGACTTTGAAGGGTCCGTTGATCGATGCGCCGGTGCTTGCGTTGCCAGAAGGGAACGAAGATTTTGCTGTTTATAGGGATGCCTCGATAAATAGATTGGGTTGCGTGTTGATGCAACGAGGAAAAGTCATAGCTTATGCATCGAGACAGTTGATGGATTATGAAAAGAGTCGTCCGACTCATGATCTGGAATTAGTTGCTGTCACTTTTGCTTTAAAAATCTGACGACATTATGGTACTAAGTGCCAATTGTTTAGTGATCATAAGAGCTTGAGGCATATATTTGATCATAAAGAGTTAAATATGCGACAGCGGCATGCCGTGGAATTGAGGCATATCATGTATCACCCTGGAAACGCCAATGTAGTGGCTGACGCTTTGAGTCGAAAGAGATATTCGGAAGCGACTTGTTATGCGCTAACGCATGTAGTTGTGAATTCCTCTATCCTTGATGACATTCCAAAGTGGCAAATGGAGGGCCTTAAAGAGGAAAATATTTAGTCTGAAAGAATGGTTGGTCAAAGTGTGTTCTTAACCGAAGGTAGCAACGGGTTGAAAATGTTTAGGGATCGCATTTGGGTGCCTAAGATCGGTGATGTGCGTAAGAAAATTTTAGAAGATGGTCATATAAGTTCTCTATTCATCTCGGGAGTTCTAAGATGTATCAGGATTTGAAATCAAATATTGGTTGCCCAGAATGAAGCGAGACATTAGTAATCATGTTGAACAGTGCTTGACTTGTTTGCGCGTCAAGGCTGAACATCGAAAACCATCTGGAAATTTGCAACCACTCGAGATACCGGAGTGGAAATGGGATCACATCACGATGGATTTTGTGGTAAAACTCCCGAAGACTCAACGACAACATCATGCTATTTGGGTTATTGTGGATCGATTGACGAAATCTGCACACTTTTTTGCCGATACGAGAAAACTTTCCGTTCGAAAGATTGGCGCGAATGTATATCGATGATATTATTGTACGCAATAAATTCCAAAATCGATTGTTTTGGATCGTGATTCGAGATTTACTTCGAGATTTTGGCAAAGTATGCAGGATCAGTTGGGAATGCGTGTTAATTTGAGTACTGCGATTCGTCCCCAAACTGACTGTCAGACTGAACGTACCAATCAGACGATGGAAGATATGCTTCGTGCTTGTGTGGTCGAGCTTGGTGGAAATTGGGATACACACCTACCACTTATGGAATTCGCCTACAACAATAGTCATCATTCTTCGATAAAGATGGCTCCGTATGAGTCGTTGTATGGTCGAAAGTGTCGAACTCCGACGTGTTGGCGTGAAGCAGGTGAGAAACCGTTAGCAGGACCCGAATTGCTTCAAGAGATGAATGATAAAATTCAGATTCTTCGTGAACGAATCAAAGCTGCCCAAGATCGTCAGAAGGCATACTCGGATAAACGCCACAAAGATATAGAGTTTGCAGCGGGAGATTCGGTAATGCTGAAAGTATCTCCATGGAAGGGGATTATGAGATTTGGGAAGCGAGGAAAGTTAAGTCCTCGATACGTTGGACCATTTCCTATTAGCAAACGTGTTGGAGCCCAAGCTTATAAATTAGAGCTGCCCGCTGAGTTGCCATGAATTCATGACACCTTCCACGTTAGCCATTTGAAGAGAAGTCCGATCAATCCTATGGTGAATCATTCGGTTAGTAGTTTTGATTACTGAATTTTTATTGTTCTTGATTTGTTATTTGATTGATATGAAACTGTAAATCACAATTGGTATCAGAGCTTTAGGGGTGAACAATTTGATTCTGAGATTGAATTTTTTTTTCGATATTGCTCACTGTTCTTGAGTTTTTTTTTCTCGAAAAACCCTAAAATCACTAAGGGTTTTTAATCAGTTGATCATAGACAGTGAAAATTGGATCGAAGGTAAAGGATCAATAGTCGAATCAATTGATTATAAACTTGAATTGATTCACAAAACACAGAAAAAGATCTAGGCATTTTTGTCAAATTTTGAAAAATACAAAAACGGACACTGTTCTATTGAAAAAGTCCAACCTAGATCTATTTTTGCACAAAGGTGTTTCACAAAAAGTGTTTGTATTCAAAATCCTCACCTTCGATTGCAATTTGAGTGAAAATGGGCAAATTTTTGGATTTAATTTGAATTTCAGACTTGAAAAATCTGAAAATATTAAGAAACTCGAAATACACATATCATATGTGTCATTCGAGTTGAAGACTTGTGTCAGTCGTTTTGACAACCTGTGTCAATCGAGTTGAATATAAAGTTGATTCGAGTTTGAGTGAGAGATCATTCGAGTTTCTGAGAAGTTTGAATTTTAATCGTGTTTCAAAGAAGACAAATTCGAGTTTTTCAAAAGACTAATTCGAGTTTCACATAAGAGTTGATCGAGTTTTACTATAAAACTCAAGTATCTAAACATCACTCGAGTTTCCCACCAAAACCATTCGAGTTTAATTCTAAACTCATTCGAGTTTAATTCCAAACTGATTCTAGTTTAATTACAAACTCATTCGAGTCTCATTTCAAATTCATTTGAGTAACCCACCAAACTCATTCGAGTTTGATTCCAAACTCATTCGAGTTTAACTACAAACTCATTCGAGTTTCACTTCAAACACATTCGAGTTTGATCCCAAACTCATTCGAGTATCACATTACACTCATTCGAGTTTCATACTTAGATCATTCAAGATACATACAAACATTATTCGAGATTTTTGTTACAATACATCAACATCAAGTATACTCAGTCTCTGATTCAAGTTGATTATTGTTACTAACAAGTTACTGTGTTGTAGATTTCAGTTGATCATTTCAGTACTAATCTGTGTTTCAAAGTTTGATCAACTTTCAACTGTTGATCAAAATTTTCAATCTCAATCAAAGTTCATCAGATCTTGGATAGTTTCCCATATATCAATCAATATGTCAAAAGACGCTCTAGCAATGGGATCAGAAACCAAACCCCCAATTCTATACATGGGTGAATATGTTCAATGGAGGGAGAGGTTTCTTGAATTCGTTAGCTTTCATGATTTATCAGAAGAGATGCTGAAAACCTTAACAGAAGGACCAGCCACTTTCATGGAAACAATCCCTAGAGTACCAACCGGTAATCCCCTAATTCCACCAAGGACAGTCGAGGTCACCAACCTGACTGAGGCCCAAAAGAAGAGAAAATTAGGGGATAAAACTGCCAGGAAGTTACTTCTGATATCCATCCCCAATGATATTTACACATGCCTCACAAACACAAAAACTGCTAAGTCAATTTGGGATGAAGTGTGTAAACTGATGAGGGGATCTGACAGAGCTGCCACAAACAGGGCTAGAAACAGCCTAATGACGTTTGAAAATTTCAGAGCTCGTGAAGGAGAACTACTGGAAAACACTTACTTAAGGTTTGTGAATTTGGTAAGTGAAATGAAACGAAATGGAGTGACAAAGTCCAATCTGGACATAAATGTCAAATTCCTAAATGTTCTGAATCCTGAATGGGAGAAATATGCTATGATTATCCAGCAAACAAAGGATATGAAGAAATGGATTTTCATATGATATTTGAGAACCTCAACAACTATCAAGAGGTTGTGTTGAGGAAAATATCAGGAAAGAAGAAAGCCGAGAAAGAAACTGCTGGTCCATTGGCTCTACTGCCAGAGAAAAAGTAGAAATACAAAATGAAAAAGGAGAAAAGAGTCGTAGTCACCAGTACATCTTCCGAATCAGAATCCTCCGATTCATCTGCTGATTCAGAGATAGAAGAAATGAAAAAGCAGATGACACTTCTAACAAAAGCATTTTAAAAGAAATTCTACAGAAAGCCAACCAACAATAAGATGCGCTACAAAACAGGCTCGAGGAAAATTGAGAAGAAGGACAAATATTAGAAATCTGGAGAAAGCAGTGGAAGAAAGACTGACAAATATGAAAAGTCAGACAAGTCAGCAAAGAAAGATTCAGAACAGAATTGTTACAACTGTGGAAAACCAGGTCATTATGCTCGAGAATGTAGATCCCCAGTAGTTAAAAACTCAGACTACTATACGAGAATGGCTCTCTTAGCCAAAGAAAAAGAGTCTGGAAAAGCTCTTATGGCGGAGGATGACCACTGGTTGCAGTTATCTGAAGATGAAGATATTCTGGATGAAGATGCTCATATTTGCCTCAAATAAGAGATTTTCAATGAGTCAGAATTGAGTGAGTCAGCCTTGATAGCTGAGGATGAAGTATGGGTTGGTTTAACTGATGAAGAGGATGCAGAAAGACAAGAATCTGAGGAGGAAGAGACAGAAGAACTTGCATTGATGGCAACTGGCAAAACTGAGGCTGAAAATGATGAAGATTCAGAGTCTGACAGATCAGATGGTTCAGATAAGCCGGAGGTACATTCTAATTCTGACTCTGATATTGATGAATCATGTGTACTAGAAGAAAAACTAACTCATATAGCTTTTATGCTTAAAAAGTTTGAAAAATCTTTAAAGGCGGAAAAGAAAAATGCTCATTCTTTGGAAAACAAACTTCGTAATGAACATAACTTAGTTTTAGACTTTTCCAAAGATAAAGCATTAGCTTTACGAGTAGTTTCAGATTTACAAGATAAGGAAAGAGAACTACAAAGCAATATACTTAATCTTAATCACAATATATCTGATATACAAGAAAGACTGCGAATAGCAGAATTAGAAGCTTCAAATTTTTCTGTAATATATCATGCTATTTTTGAAGAACGAACTAAACTTTATGAGAAGATAAAGAAGATGGAAGATGAATTTATCAAAAGAGGGCAAACAGATCAAACAATTTATTTAAATTAGCCAAAAGACACAGAATTTTATAATTCTAAATCTGGAATTGGTTGGGAAATCCAAAGTATCTGACAAAAGCAATATCTAGTTCACCAACATTATATGATGTCAGATACATGAACTTAGGATTAAAAATGACATTTATGAAAGCCTCTGATGAAGTAGAATCTAGTGAAGAAATAAAAAAGATTACGATCAGACAAAATGCAAAATTCTGGTGATTGTACCAGAATAAATGAAACAAGTAATATTCATGATATTAAAGAAGAGTACATTCAAACATATTCTGAAAAGGATTTGTCTGAATTAACTACTCAATCTCAAAAGTTATATCTGCCATATTCAATTTTAGAAAAGATAAATTCTGATCTAGAACTGAAAGTTAAAAATTTTAGACAGAGAATGGAACTCTCAAGGCTGAACTAAGAACTATGGAACAAAAGTTGGAAAATCAGCCTAAAAACATAAAGTTGTCTGATCCACAATCCTCAACTTCTCTAGATTCTATAAATTCAGAAAAAGAATTTGATCTATACATGCACTCTGACTTTAATTCATTAGAGCAAATGTTTGGTAAAATTGATGAATTTATCAAACCTCTGCATAACAAACAATCAGATGATAATAAAGAACGAGTTAAATTTCTGCAAAGAATTTCTACAGATTCATTAAAATCATCTGAAAATTCACCATTATTACAACAAAAGAAGGAGAAAACAAAAGTTATTGTTAATACTCCTAACTCTAAAAAAGGTGAATCATCTTCATCAGCGGACTCAATTGCACTTAAAGTCCAATCTTCAAAAGGTATGAGAAATTTACAAAAAAAACAAGTGTCTAAATCTACTAATTCTCATACTTTTTTTATGTCAGATATCATTGTGAACGGTTCGAGAAAACAAGTTTGGAGAAAGAAGAAAAGAGAACAGAAAAACAAGAGTATAAAACAAGAGTGGCGCGTGAAGGACAAAATTGTTACAGATAGAAATAGCAACATTGAACATTATGTCTGTAATAATAAACTTGTTAATAATTCTTGTATAAAGTTTTCAAGAACGGACACTTTGAATTCTTGTGCTTGTAAGCCTTCAATTGTTAAATCTAATAAGCTCGTCTGGCAACCGAAGAAAAAGGACCCATTTTATGAACAGAAAAAGGTTCCACAGAAAAGAATTTCAAAAACAATTCCACCACGAATTGTACAAAAGTGGATACCTAAAAGAACAGTTGAAAAGTGGGTACCTAAAACAACATCAAATGATAAGCTAAAAGCCATATCTGTTCGGAAAACAAATAATACTTTGCATGAATTACCTAAAACAAAAGTACCCAACTACAAGTGGGTACCTCATGTGCTACTTCGTCTTATAGGTAAACCATGTCTGGTATCTTGACTCCGGATGTTCCAAGCATATGACCGGACAAAGAGACACACTTACGGACTTTGTAGAAAAGTTCTGTGGGACGGTCAGATTTGGAAATGATCAGTTTTGTCCGATCAAAGGATACGGAAGTCTTAAATACGACAAAATTACCATACAAAAGGTTTTCTATGTTGATGGTCTTGGACACAATTTGTTTAGTATTGGACAGTTGTGTGATAAAGGTTTAGAAGTCAATTTCAAAGCCAATCGGTGCAGCATCAGATCCGGAGAAGGAAAGGAAATATTGGCAGGAAACAGGAAAACCAATTTGTACTCCATTGATTTAGCCTCGATTAATCTGAAGAAAGATGTATGCTTAATGTCAAAAGCTACATCTAAAACAGCATGGGTGTGGCATCGTCGCCTTTCACATATGAACTTCAATGAGTTAACCAACCTAGCAAAAGGAGGGTTAGTTAAAGGGCTGCCAACTCTCAAATTCCAAAAGGAGCAGTTGTGTGCCGCATGTGAAAAAGGAAAAATGACAAGAGCTACACACAAATCCAAAGCTGAACACTCATCCACGAGAGCACTGGAATTACTGCATATGGATTTGTGTGGACCAATGAGAGTACAAAGCATTAATAAGAAACGATATGTATTGGTGATAGTTGATGACTATTCACGATACACATGGGTTTTCTTCCTGGGGTCCAAATCGGATGCAACCGAAACGATCATAGACTTCATCCGGAAAATACAAGTGAAGTTGCAACTCACAATTCAAACAATCCGCTCAGATAACGGAACAGAATTCAAGAACAAATCGCTTGACTCATTCTTGAATTCTATAGGAATTACACATCAGTTTTCAGCTGCTCGAACTCCACAACAAAACGGTGTCGTTGAAAGAAGAAATCGGACACTAGTGGAATCAGCTAGGACGATGCTGGCATATTCAAATTTACCGTTATTCTTATGGGCAGAAGCAGTTGCAACAGCTTGTTTCACACAGAATCGTTCAATCATAAATAAGAGATTCGGAAAGACTCCTTATGAATTGATTAATAAACGAATACCTAATATTAAATTTTTCCATGTCTTTGGTTGCAGATGCTTTATTCTAAACGACAAAGATAATCTTGGAAAGTTTAATCAAAAGGCAGATGAAGGAATATTCACCGGATATTCAAAGGAGTCGGTTGCCTTCCGTGTGTACAACAAGAGAACCAAGACAGTCAACGAGAGCGTGAATGTCAAATTTGATGAAGGAGTGGTAATGGCTTCTGAACACACCAGTTCAGGACCCGAACCTCAAACGCAGACTTCATTGGAGTCATCTGAACAAAATGCTGAACACTCAGAATTACATAAGTTGTTTGAGAACTTTTATGAAGACTATTTTGAAAAGCCCAAAACTAATGTTCTAAATTTGGTGCCTGACAGGATTACTGAAGATCCAGTCGTAGTATCTGATCTTTCTCAACAACAAGTTTCAGAAGAAACTGGAGAAGCCTCAACAGCAAATGTGCAGTCGACAACTGAGATTGTACAACCCATTGAACCTCCAAATTCTTCTGAAACCCCCATAACTTCTGAACATTCAGAAGCTCCTACCTCAGATATCCCACCTACTACATCTGAAGTAACTCCCCAACCATATCTAGATCGTAATCCCAATCAAGACCAAATAGAACCATTTCCACATACTTTTAAGTGGACAAGAAATCACCCAATAGAAAACATTATTGGTGATCCATCCGCGTCAGTCCAAACCAGAAGGGCAACCATAAATGAATGTCTATTTTCAAATTTTCTAAGTAAAATAGAGCCCAAGAATGTAAAAGAAGCACTTCTGGACGCTGATTGGATTGTGGCGATGCAAGAAGAACTGAACCAGTTCGAACGGTTAACGGTCTGGAGACTTGTTGAGCGCCCAAAAGACAAATCCATTATAGGCACGAAATGGATCTTTAAAAACAAGAAAGACGAACATGGAGTAATCATTCGGAATAAAGCTCGTCTCGTTGCCAAAGGATACAGCCAACAAGAAGGGATTGACTACGATGAAACGTTAGCACCAGTTGCACGAATCGAAGCGATTAGAATGTTTTTAGCTTTTGCCGCTCATAAAAACTTTACAGTTTATCAAATGGATGTTAAAACTGCGTTTTTAAACAGGGAACTAACAAATGAAGTATATATACATATCAGCCCGAAGGTTTTACTGATCCTTCAAGACCTGATCATGTATATATTTTAGATAAGTCACTGTATGGCCTTAAACAAGCACAGCGTGCTTGGTATGATGCACTCAACATATCTGTTGAAATGTGGATTTAACAAAGGTGCAGTTGACACAACCCTGTTTATAAAACGTCAGGGGCCGGATATCATAGTTATACAAATATATGTAGATGACATAATATTTGGGTCTACAAATCCAGAATTTTGTAAGAAATTCGCATTTTTAATGTCCCAAAAATTCGAAATGAGCATGATGGGCGAAATAAATTTTTTCTTAGGATTACAAGTAAAACAATTAGCTGATGGTATTTTTATCAATTAGTCAAAATATATACAAGACATGTTAAAGAAATTTAACATGGTCAACAGTACTCCTATGAAAACTCCCATGGCTCCGGATTCAAAGTCAAAACTCGATGAGGACATTTCGGGGAAACCTGTAGATGTAACTCACTATCGAGGTATAACTGGGTCATTAATGTACTTAACAGCTAGTAGACCAGATATTATGTTTGCTACATGTGTCCGTGCAAGATATCAGGCAAATCCTAAAGAATCACATTTAACAGCTGCGAAAAGAATTTTAAGATATCTCAAAGGAACTCCAAATCTTGGTTTGTGGTATCCTAGAGAATCTTCGTTTAATCTACCTGCTTTTTCTGACGCTGATCACGCAGGTGATAAGATGGACAGAAAAAGTACGTCTGGAGCAGTACAGTTCTTAGGTGACAAACCCGTATGCTGGTCATCCAAGAAACAACATTGCGTCTCATTGTCTACAGCTGAAGCAGAGTACGTTGTTGTATCTTCTTGTTGTTCTCAGGTGTTGTGGATGAAGAGCCAACTGCGCGATTACGGGTTTACACCAAAGAAAATACCAATCTACTGTGATTCTCAGAGTGCAATAGCTATTGCATCAAATCCGGTGCAACATTCAAAAACAAAACACATTGACATTCGGTATCATTTTATAAAAGATCATGTAGAAAATGGAAATATAGAATTATATTTTGTGCCTACTGAATATCAACTAGCTGATTTGTTTACCAAAGCGTTAGATGAAAAACGGTTTAATTTTTTTGTATACAAATTAGGTATGTTGAATCGTTAAGATTTAATAATTCAGTAGTTTCAATTTATAATTTTAAAATTTTCATGTTTTATTGATTTTAGTCTGATGTTAAATTCTTGAATCTTAAAGAGTTAATATTCTTTAGAATTTAACAAGATCTGGATTGTCATATGCAGGGGGAGCAGAAAATAAATTTGTCTGATTTTGAGTAAATCTAATAAAATTTATCTGATATTTTGTAGGGGGAGCTGAGTTGAGAAAAAGAATACACATTTAAGGGGGAGCAGAATTCAGAACTTAAAGGGGGAGAATTTTAAAAAAAAAATTTCTCAATTTAAGTTCTTTTTTTTTGTTTTTGTTTTTGTTTTGTTTGTATTTTCAAATTTTTTTGTTTAAATCTGTTTTTGGAATTTTTTTTTATCAGGAATTTTTTTTGTTGTTTTTTGGTTGTTGTTTTATTTGTTTTTGTTGTTTTGATTGGGTTGAAATTTTTTTTTTTTACACAATAGAAGGTGGGTGTTTTTAAATGGACCTTTCTTGGATTAATGAGAAGTCAAATATGGGCCGGAGTTTTTTTTTTAAAATAAAACATGGGCCGGTTCATAATCTCTATAAATTTGAAATTTCAATTTCAAATTCACTTTTTCGGATATTAGAATATTCATCATCTTCTCTAAAAAGTTTCTTCATCTTTAAGAAACCGAAAACACTCACACCTTCGAAAGCTTCAAGAAAGAATTTCAATTCATTGTGAGTAAAAACATTTGTTTCTTTCATTTTTATATTCTTTATTTCTCAATAAAAGCATCTATCTGTGAATATTCGTGTTTATGTTCGTATTTTGGGTTTTTCAGTGTTCATGGTGTTTATCTGTATGTGTTCATAAATCAGAAATTAAATGGGTGGCCTGATTTGGTTTATCAATGTGAACATGAATATGAAATTTCATGATTCAAAACAAACCACACAAACAAGAAATTTGGATTTCAGTGTCAAAAACTGTCGTGTTCTTGTTACTGAAAATTGAATTTTTGACAGCATAAATGTTGTTTTTAATCAAACTTCAGTAAAACAAAAATGTTTAAAATTGATTTTCGAGGGGGATACAAGTTTTAAATCACTGAAAAACTACAAGGAATTAATTTTTGATTATTCAGTGTATAGAGGACTTGGAATAAATACATAAAGAACTTCTCGAATAAAGGCTTCATTCGAGAAAGTCTAAGACTCATTCGAGTTGAATCAAACGATATTCGAGAAAGTCCAAGAGTCATTCGAGTTGCTTTCAATGATATTCGAGAAAGACCAAGAGTCATTCGAGTTGAATACCATGTGACTCGAGAAAGTTTAAGAGTCAATCGAGTTGAATGAAAAGTTATTCGAGAAACTTTATATGTGATTCGAGTTGACTAAGTTTGTTGGACTAAGAAAATTTCAGAACTTAAGTCTCGATTGATACATTGTCCGAGAACACTTATATTTTATTCGAGTTGGGGTAATGTTGTTATCGAGAAAGTTCCTTATTCATACGAGTTGAGTGTTAGACATAATAGAGATGGTCCATATACACTTGTTTCATTCGAGTTTAACATGTATTTCACTCGAGTTGGACAAATTGATCATTCGAGAAACTTCAAGACTTATTCGAGTTGCATCAAGAACTATTCGAGTTGTTTCATGTTTTATTCGAGTTTCATACATATGTAATTCGAGTTGATTATAGTCTTATTCGAGTTGATTCATAGACTAAACCGAGTTGGTTCAAGAATCCTTCGAGTTGTTTAATATATCATTCGAGTTTGATGAAGGTTCATTCGAGCTTAAATGAAATTTTTTTTCTAAGTGTTGAATTTTTAATCTTTTAAGAAAAATGTCACCTTTTTTCAAGAAATTATTATAAAGTTGTAATTTTCTAACATTGGTCTCTAAACGATTGACTCTGGAGTCCTGTCAATAATAGTTTATTATTGTCTGGAATCCCGATGCCTTAAACAGAAAATCACAACTTTTTATAAATTCTGATGAAATGTTATAATTTTTCTACATTTGAAGGATTGTCATTTGTTTACCTGTTCTGACTAACATGATTTTTATTTGTTTACAGGTGTTCAAATGGCATCTCCAGTGCAGTCTCAGAATTCCAATTCATCTGATTCCCATTCATCATCCAATCATACTCTCGTATCCACACCTGTTCGTTCAACATCTGTTGCCCGTCCCTCACCTTCAAATATCATCCCAGATAACCAATTGGTTAAACCTAAACATTGCCTACCTTTTAGAGATAATAACCATCGTTTGGATACCAAGGTTATTAAAGTCAGTCTTCCTATCATAGTTGACATTCTCAAAGGCCATCCGTTAGGCTATCTGCTTCAATATAAACCATCTATCCCACAGGTCTACCTACAACCATTTTGGCACACAGTAAAATTTGTTCCTGCTGATGGCAATCACCATTTCAAAGTAACCATAGACCAATTCAAAACCAAAATCACTCTAGCCAGACTTCGTCACAACCTATTTCTTCCAAGACGTATAGACACGGTTAACTTTCCCGAGTTGGCTGATTTTGAAGATTTTGTGTCGGATGAGGAGCTAGTTCATGATTTGATTTGCCTGGGTTACTCAAAGCCACTACCAAAGAGCTCCAAATTTCATAGGAATGGTTTGAATGGGGAATGGTACGCGCTATTTGGCATTATCAATAGGTGTATGACTTCAAAGCACACAGGCATCGACAGATGTAGTATTCATTGTCTTCGGATCTTTCATGGAATCACGTTTAACAAACATTATGATTATGCTCAGTGCATCTGGGAGGACTTAAAGGAGATTGTTCTTGCCAAAACAACAAATAGAGCAAGAAAGTTTGTTCCGCTCCAGAGGTTCATACAAATTCTCATCCGAGGAATTTTACGAGCAAATGAAATATTCTGAAGCGAGCAAATTCACAGCGATGTCCAGATTATGTGATGATGAGTTTACACGAAGTGTCGGATTCTCCAAATGCAAATATCATGCCGATCCCGGATTCGTTATTAAAATATGCAGATCAAGAGAGTGAGCATGTGAGATTATATAGGATAGATCATGCTCCAATAGAGACCCAGGAGCCGGGATCTCTTACCCAAGGAGCCTTAGGACGAGAGGAACCTCAGCACGGGGCTGAAGTTCAGGGTGACCAACCTGCGAGTGAGGGAGATGACGTTGTAAGGGGAGGTGAGGAAGAGGTTCAGAAATCTGATTCCGAGAGAACTTTGTCGGATATTCAAGAAGAAGAAGGTGAAGGTGATGATAATGATGATGATGATGATGGTGCTGATGGAGGTGATCATAATGAGGGAGGTAGTATGATGATAGATATAGTAAGGATTGCTGAAGAGAGTGTGAGGGATACCTTAAACCTAGAATGTCGGGGTATAACCACATCTGCTGTTAGCTCTCCTATGAGAGTTAGCATTGAAGAAGTCAGTATCCCACTGACGACTGCACACCCAACCATCCACTCAATCTCCTCTCAACAGGAGATTGTTTCAATTGAACACCGGAATGAACCATATAGTCTATCCGAGAGTCATTTGGACTTGATGGATATTGAAATAAGTACACAGCTGCCCGAGTGTACAACATCAATTCAATCACTGAGTCTAGATCCTATACAGCCTAGGACACTCGAGTCAACTTCATTTGTTGAAGTCAGTGTGGTTGAACTTCGTATTCCCACTGGAACATCCTCAGCAACGAAAGCATTTGTTGCTCCGTCGCTTGAAGAGGGTGGATGTCCAGTCAGAGCGACTACATTGCCAACTCTGAGTACTGGCCACACAGACGTACTTTTCACAAGTTCGACTGTCGTGACAACTGGAAGTCTACGTGACCCAGTGGTGACTCTATCCCCCTTTGTAACTGAATCAACATTGAATCAAGCGTTAAATGCAGCTGTTGCTGGGGTGAATACGCATGTATCTACTCAGTTGTCTGAGGTGATGGCACAGATGTCGAATATTCACAAGTTTTTAAAGGGTAAGTCTGTTGCAAAGGAATCAATGAAGCAATATGAATCTAATCAAGCTATCAACGAATTGAAGGAAGAGTTGAAAGAGCATGTCTTTGAACAATTTGAAGAAATGAGAGAGCGGATGATCAGTTTGGAAAGCACGGTGATAACTACCTTTGGAAATTTATCACAGAGAGTTCCGGCAGTTGAAGAAACATGTAAGGCTCAAGCTTCCTCATCTAAAAGGAAACATGATGAGCATGATGAGGACTCCGATGATGCTCCTCATGAGGGGGAGAAGATGAGAAAGCTTGATGAACCTACACCTGGGGTTTTGATGATAACATACCCAGAGAAAGAAGCTGAAGTTAAAGAGAGAGAGGCCGGGGGCACAAAAGAATCGGCTGGTGAACAAAGTGAGCTGGGATTGATTCTTTATGAAGATGTTCCAGTTCCTTTGAACATTCAGTCTGATATTTACAATTTTGAAGAATATAGTGATTTTGATGAAGATGTTCAAGTTAAGCATCATGAGTTGCGTATTCAAGGAGTAGAAGAAGAGAGAGAGGAATACATTGAAGTTTCTGAAGATGATGATGTAATTACTTTAACTGATATTGATTTTAGAGCTGAAAGGATTGAAGAGGAGGAAGGATTAGTTCAGGAGATCTTGAAAGATACTGAATCGACACCAACGGTTGAAAAGCCTGAGGTGGTTATTCAAGTTAAGGAAGAAACTGAAGAGTTTCCTGTGGAAAACGTGGTTGTTCAAGAAAAAGTTGAATTGAATGAGGTTGAGGTGATGGAAAGATTCTTCAATGAATATGTGCTTGCAGATGAGTCTCAAAAGCAACATAGACTCAGATTTGAAGCACAACAAGTCGTTCAAAGGGAAATTCAAGACATGCTTACACTGTTGAACAAAGATGAGATCAGTAAGAAGAAAGTAAAGAAACTTGAGCTTCCAGAGAATAGATTAGCAGAATTTATCAGAAAAAGGAACAAGATGCCATACATCAAAGATATTCTTGAAAAACGAATATTTTGCTAGAAACAAGCACCATGTTCTTTTCTCAAGTTATTTAGAGTTTTAGAGCCAAACATGCCACATCTGGTCAACTATGCCAGCTTTCTAAGAAATAAAACTCAAGAAGTTGAGAAAGTTAAGAGTGAGTTCAGGATAGTTGATCTGGTGAAAATAGAAAAGGACAGATTTGTTAAGATTTTCTATCCGACGTTCACTGTTACTAGAGCATATGGAAACACTTATACGTTCACAGAAGCGGATATGTTCAATATGCACCTGGTCGACATTGAAGATCTATTTGATGAGTTGTGCAGAAACAAAAGAAATGAACACTGCAGATTTGCACCTAAGACACTTTTTCACTTCATGCATACCAAATTGGTATTGATGACAGTGCAAGATCTACAAATAGGTGTTGAACAAGGTATGAGGAAGATCAACATGACAGCTCCTCACAGAGATATCAAGTTTGCTGGAGAATTGAAAGAATTCCAAGTTATCATGGTAAAGCATCCAGCTGTTATGTACAGAGATAGAAATAAAAAGCTAAGGGCTATGAGAAGTGTAGAACTGAACAAATTTTCAGATGGGACTCTGAACAAAGTTTTGAGTGGTCTAAAAGGAAAGTTTGCAGCTGATAAAAAGAGAAAGACGAAGAAAGGAGCTCTATCTGTGAATGACCGAAGACTCATGGTTGAGTTCATCTCAAAGATTGAATGGAGGCTCTCAGATCGTAAAAGCATTAGAAGATTTGAACAAAAGCTGGGTTTGTCAATTTAAAGACTTTGCTCTTTCCATCAAAGTGGGAGAATGTTAGATTGTATTTTAATTTATGGAAAACAAAGTCTAGGGGTTGTTTTGTATTTCTTCAATAGTTGTGAAATATGTATATAAATAGTAGGTTTGACTTTTAATAGAAGAGAGATCTCTGACATTTCCTTTATTGTACGGAAAACGGTTACTGAAGTATTGGGATTATTCTCTCAGCTTTTGTAATCGACATTCTCTGCTATTGAATCATTCGGTTAGTAGTTTTGATTACTGAATTGTTATTGTTCTTGATTTGTTATTTGATTGATATTAAACTGTAAATCACATCGAAGAACCAGAAATATTATCGACAACAAGGTTATTAACCTGAGCAATAAGGAGATCCAGATGGTACTCTTTTGTTGGAAGCACCACCGTGGATCTTTGATGACTTGGGAGACGAAGGCTGATATGATGGCCTAATACCCCGCTCTGTTCGAAAGAACCTGATTCCTTGGGCGGAATCCTTTTAAGAGGGGAGGAATTGTAATGACCCAATTATTTAAGATAATTAATATTTATTGTAAAGAAACACAAATTTCGTATATTAATGAATTTTGTATCATATAAATAAGTGGTAGTGTAAATTATGTAAATAGAGTGTTGATTTATGAGGAATGGATTTTAAATGAAATGGAATTAACTGTGAGGACTTAGAAATAAATATTGAAAAGATAGGGACTAAAAGTAAAAGGAAAAATAAGTCTTCCTTTTCTTGCTTATTTCATACGCACACACACTTGTGTGTGTGTGTGTGTGTGTGTTCATCCCTTTCACCATTTTCAAATATAGAGAGAAAATAGAAGAAGAAGAAAGAAAAAAAAAATCAGATTTTGGGGAAAGCTTCTTACGTTTTTTTTTTTTTGAAGATCCAAGAGGTATCAAGTCTTACTTTGTAAAACTTCTATTATCTTCTTCTCCTCACCATCTTCATTTGAAGAAGATGAGAACTCAAATGAGTTTTATGGAGATCTCTTAGAAATGGCTAGATCTTGAAAGAAAATGATAAAATATGTTAGATTCATTATTTAAAAACGTAATATGAAAGTTTTTATGTATTTTGATGGGTTTAACTTCAAAACCCGAAATGGAGTTCTTATGAACTTTGATAATTCAAAAAGGATGAAATAATGTTTTTCATAGTTTAAATGCGTCTAAATATGTATATATAGGTTGGGAAATGTTTCCCAACCGTCTATATTAAATATGAAGAGTTTTGGTAGTTTTGGCATTAAATCCGTAAGGCAGAAAAGTGCAGACCTGCACTCGACTTGACGAGTCGGCCTTGAGTTTTGAAACAAAAATATTCTAAGTATAGTGATCTTGCGCGGATTTGGCAATCAAAAATAAAATAAATGAAGAAAGCCTAAGTTATACCAAATACCACTGGCAGTGTACCAGTCATCAAATAGTATAGCTAGAAGCTGACCTCGGGAATTATCGAACTCAGGGAACGGCGAATAGAATTGAGATACCGATACTAGGATGGTCATTAATATCTAGCCATTGAGAAAGGACGAGGATGATTATATTCCTAAATTTTTAAACTATCGAGACGATTAATTAAAGATTATAAGCTATAAAACTAAGAACAAGGGAAATATTAGATATATTAAAAGCAACACTCACTTGGATACGTCTTTTATGATTAATGGAGTAAAAAATGTGTAAAACACTTAGGATGTTTTTGGTCAAAGAAAAGAAAGTTAGAATTAAATCCAACTGTTTTGATCTTTTAAGTTCAAGAGTTTGAAACTTTGATGTAAAACTGATTCATGGACACGTTTTATTAATTTTAGAAAATCAAGTATGGAGTTCTCCAGTATTCCCCAATTTCTGTAAATCAACAAAAAATGTCTTGTTAGGCACAAAAAGGCCTCAGTCAAACCTGTTCTACATCTGAGGGGGAGATTGATAATCAAACCTGTTGATGCATTTGAAGGTTGAATTTAAGGCCTGTTATATGCCTTATTGAAGCCTGAAAATGATTTGCAATATTAGTCATAAGCTGTTCTATGTGTTGCATGTGTTGCAACTAAGACAGTTTGTCCAAGCTGCTCTGTCTGCTGAACAGGCTGGACATAAACTGTCTACGCTGCTCTACACTGGTGAGCAGCTTGGGCACTTTTAAAGTGTTCTGTTCTTTGTGAACAGAACCTGTTCTTTGTGAACAGGCTAAACACTTTATGGAATATGTTTCCAAGTCATCATGTATTGTTTTTGACTACAAGATCAGTTTACAAAGTCGAAGACAAAGTGGAAAACAGAATGCTCAGCCTTGCCAAGCTGTTCTGTAACTGAAGACAAAAAGGTTATTATTGAAAAAAGCCGGTGAACAGACCTTTTTCTTATATCAAAATAGAGGCATTTACAAGGAAGAAAGACGCAAAGTATGACATTCCTAAATTAGGTTAAAGGCAAATGCAAACAGTAGACACGTAAAAGACAAAGGTTCTGCACATGTGAAGACAAGTCTGCTTTTCAGAAAAGTGCAGAAAAGGTTATGTTGTCTTTTCAACAAGACTTCTCCTTTTCATTCCGTCCAATGAAGATGTTTCTCTTAGATCCTCTGAGTGAGTATAAAAGGAAGCTTCTAAGGACAGAAAGAGTGTGAAGAAAGCTAAGTGCTGAAACCAAGAGTGAACGTGCAAGTGTGTTTTTCATGCATGCAAGCCTGCTGTGTAATTCAGTATCTGTGTGTCTAAGCTGTTTTACATAAGCTGTTCCCTTAAGTCTTGTAAACACAGTGAGTGCTTCTTAGTGAGTGTATTCATTGTATACTAGTTTGAGTTTGTTTTAGACTAGTGAACATACTGTTGTATCTGTCATCTCAGCTTGAACTATTCCGCATTCAAGCTTGTTTGTAATTAACAAATTGTTGATAATACATACAAACATTGAGAAAATAGTGTGTAGTTTTTTTTTAAATAGCTGTATTCACCCCC
>JAANYP010005785.1:0-14142 GCA_020465985.1 Centrapalus pauciflorus | reverse complement strand
CCTCAAATTAGATCATGAAAATTTCCAGAACAAATTATCTAACATATAAGATCATTCATGCAAAATTTCAGATCATTTCAACAAGTAGATCACTCAAATCAAAAATATAATCACAAAAACGTAACTGAAAATGACCATAATAGTAAAATTGCGACTACTCTCTCAATATTTGGAGTTAGCCTCTGAAATTTTGACAGGATGTTTCTGGCATATACTCGCACAACATATCCAAAAATCAGCTCAAACGGACATCATATGAATTTTTGGTGATTTTTGAAGTTTCAGCCCAATTTCATGACGTTTTCTGTGATGAACACGAACAAATCTGAGATTTCAAGTTTAAATCCAATCTTCTTGCTCTGATATCAATTGTTAACTTTGATTCCCAGTATATTTGCACTCCAACACATAAAATCAAATGATTTGTTAAGAAATTTTGACACTCATGACAATCTCTATGAACTACACTGTTAGATTAATTATTTCGATCCTAGGAGTTATTTTGTAATATTTATTAACATTGTAATGTGTCTTGTATTTATTTCTATGTAATTTCTTTCTTATGTAATAGTGTAGGGGCCATTGTTGCCAAGTCTTGTAAGTTAATTAAATGAGCCTATAAAGGCTCCTAGGGTTGCTTTTTGAATATACACGGTTGACCTACATTTGAATCTTCTCTTGGAGCCGCCACTGTTCTTCCATATTCACTAACATTCATATTGTCTTCTTTCTTATTAAAAACACATTTATTGAGCTTGTTTCTTCATGTGTTTGATGAGAAAAACGTCAAGGTGCTGAATATATACGGGATTTAATATTAACAATTGGTATCAGAGCTCAGAGGGGTGGATTTCAACTGATTACTTACGGAATCTGCTGGGTTGTGCATGTTCTTCGAAGTTCTTCAATATTCAACCGGTTAGATCTTCATTTTCCATGGTTTTTCGAGTTTCTTCTGTTATAATGGTTCTATAAACATCACATTATCATTATATACTGATTTTAAACTCATTTACTTCCATATCTGTGTTAAAATCATCAAGAATCGACCATTTTGAAGCTTGAAAATATGGTTTTTTTAAGTAGGTTTTTCATGTGTTCATGCTAGTTTTAAGTGTTTTCGAGGTTGTTTTAAACTACCAAAAGTGTTTAAAATAGTTTATAAATCATTTACAACTGTTTTTTAGGCATCAAAACTGATAAAAATCGATTTTTGTCTATTCTGCCTTAGAAAATCGTAAAAACCTGCTGTATTTCGGATTATATACTGTAGCATTTCGGACCATATAGGCACCAAATTCGGACCCCTCAATCATCCTAATTCGGACATCACTTAGGTGTATTTCGGACTCCCTCTAAGCCAATTTCGGACCCTAATTCGGTCCTATTCCGAACTTCGGACCATCCGAAGTTCAGGAAAGGCTTTCCATATTTTTTACATATTGGGACTTGTTCTTAAATTTTCTAATTTCGGACCCCACCATTTCGGACCATCCGAATTCGGTCCTCTGTCCCTATTTCGGAATCATCAAATTTCGGCCATTTCACTGTTCATTCGAATTCGGTTCATCCGAATTCGGTCCTTAGGTCCATCCGAACTTCGGTCATCCGAATTTTATACCCTAAGTACAACTGTTCATCCGAATTTGGACCCTCATCCGAATTAGGTCCATCATCCGGATTACTGTTCATCCGAAATTACTCATCCGAAGTCTAGCCTTTCAAAATCAACCGAAATCACTCCATCCGAATTCGACCCATCCGAATTCGGTTGCACCATCCGAATTACTATTCATCCGAACTCATCACCCGAATTCAGAACACTCTGTTTTCAGTCCAACCCATCTGTACTCAGTTTCCACCTATAAGATCTCCACATTCTCAATCAGCACCAATACTCATAATGTCTCGTGAAGCTCTTGTACTCGGATCTGAGAACAGACCACCTGTTCTCTATCCTGATGAGTACGAACAATGGAAAGCCCGGTTCCTGAAATTCGTCGGAATGCAACCTCTCGGGAATATGATGCTTCAATCAATATCCGAAGGGCCCGTCATCTACTACAGAGAAATTGCTGCCAGACCCGAGGCTGATCCTCCTGTACTAGCCTCCAAAGTCGAAAGAGAGCCGGCAAATGACGCCGAAAGGGATCGCCAGCATGCTGATAAGAGGGCAGAATATCTGATCTATCAAGCCCTCCCCACTGATATTCTGGTAGGTGTAGACAGTAAAATGTCTGCAAAGGAAATGTGGGACGAGCTGGAAATCCAAATGCTGGGGGCAGATCTTGATGACCGTGCCAAAATTGAAGAGGCAAAGGCAAAGTTTTCAGAATTCCGCGCCAAAGACGGGGAATCTCTGCAATCCACGTTTACCAGGTTTTGTGCAGTCCTTAATGAATTGAATAAACTGCACATCAAAAAGGATCGGGATGACATAAACATCCAATTCTTTGCCGCCTTAGCCCCCGAGTGGCAGCTTGCATGTAGGGCAACAAAGAGAGTCTTGAACATCCCTGAGGTATCTATAAATGTCGTCTTTAAGGAGCTTAAGAAATATCAAGGCGATGTGGATCAACAGAAGCTGATGGCAACTCAATTGGCCTCACTATTGCTATCAGCCAACACAGGGTTGAAACCAAATGATTCCCTAGCCTTGATCACAAACACGCAGATTCCGACACCATCTTTTGCTCCCGGGTCTTCATCATCTCAGTACAGGTATGCTTCCCCTCCGCGTGAGGTCTATGATGAGGAGGAAGCCACGATACAAGAACAGATTGCCTTGTGGACCAACCGTCTCCAACAACGACGGTTCTCCAACAAGACCAACAACCAACTCCGATATGACACCGGTCCTCGGAGGTACTTTGATGATAGAAGGGATGACAGACGCGATGACTATCGCAGGGACGACTACCGCAGACATGATAGAGACGATCGCCGGTATGATGATAGACGCGACTATCGCGATGATCGCCGTTATGACAGGCGTGACGAAAGGCGAGATGACAGGAGAGAGGAAAGGAGAGAGGACAGGCGGGACGATCGTAGGGATGATCGTCGGGATGACCGCCGGGAAAGGAGGCGTGATGACAGCCGTGAGCACCGCCGGGCCGACAAGAGGCCGGCGGAAAGAAGAGAGGAGAAGCCAAGAGCAGACGAGCCAAAGGCTACTGATGAACGTCTCTGCTACAAATGTGGCAAACCGGGCCACTTTGCTAGGGAATGCAAGAACAATTTTGAGAGAGACGTTGCATATTACGAAAGAAAGCTCGAGGCTGCAAAGACGAAGTCGGATGCATTGGCCCTCGTCGCCCAGGAGGATTACTGGGATGCTGAAGATTCTGACGACGAGGATGACAATGGCAAAAATTGCTATATGGTTGATCGTCAGGGGTTGGAGATTTGTGCTGCTGTCACTGCTGCAAATTCAGACACTGCTGCTGAGGGGAAGACATTGAAACATCCACCAGCATGTCTGATGGCTACAACCGACGATCCCGAATGCTCCACATCCGGCTCAGAGTCCAGCGAGGTATATTCCTATTACATTCCTGCACATGTAAATAAATTATTTGTAGATAATGAATGTACACTACACACACAAATACTTGATCTACAAGATAGATTAAAAGCTGAAACTGCAAAGTGTGTACAGGCGGAACATCAAGCTCATATTTTGAAAGAATCTTCTGAATTATATCATGCAAAATGGTTAACTAATCATAATGTTATAAAACAGATGTTGATAGAAAAAGTAGATGTTCAGGATAGGAATATATACCTTGAATCTTGCATGGAAACGCTTTCAAAAGAAAAACTCTCTTTAAAAGAAGAAATTTCTGTTCTTACAAAACAATTAGATGTGGTAAATATGGAAAATATAGACAGTTTAGAAAAATACAAAATGATTGAAGAAGAAAGGATAAGTTTGTACGCAAGAATAAAGACCCTTGACGATGCATTTTTGAAAAGGGGTCAAACAGAACAAACTATCCATTTAAATCAGCCCAAAGAAACTAGGTTTTACCATTCTAAACAGGGAATTGGTTTTAAAAATCCTAAATATTTGGAAAAAGCACAAATTGTCTTACCTGTATTTTATGACATGAATTATATGGGAGCCGGTATTAAATCTTTCTTTTTTGAGTCATCAAAAGAAGTTTTAAACCAAGAAAATGAGAAACGTGTTGCGCGTAAAGATAAAGAAATTTCTTTTCATTATGAAGAACTTAACGAGAGTTATTCTTCTAGAGTACCCACTTTAGAGGAAGATCTCTCGTCAACTTATTCAGAACTGAATTGAACACTGAAACTGAAAAATCAAATCCTCAACTTTATATTCCTGCAAAAGTTCTTCAACAACAAATCATTGTTTTAGAAAAGGAATTGAAGTCGTCTCAAGAAAAAGCACTTGATCTTCAAGATGCTCTTTTTAAGAGAGAAGAAGAATTGATAAATCAATCTTTTCAACAAACTGTGGAAGTCACTGTCTACAGAGAAAATTTTGAAATAGTTTCACAACGATTGAAAGATCTTTCAAAACAACAAACACTTTCTCATTCTCTAAAAATTCCATGTATGTCATCAGATAAAGGTAAGGCTACAGCTGAAACTTCTTCTATCTTTGTCAAAGGTGAGTGCACAAATGCTTTCAAGAATGAGGTTTCTAAAAAGACTCAGATAAAATCCAAGTCTTTTAAGAAACCCACTCACCTCCAAAAAGAAAAGTCTGTCAAGTCTAAATCTTCCATGCTTACTGACTCTAATCGTTTTGTTCCTACAGATCATATAAGGAGAGTCCCAAAAACCACCATGCAGGATTTTTCAAGTTTTTTTGTGAAGAAGGCTTTGATGCCATGTGAATTTGTTTCTAGAGATAGGATGTCTGTAATCTCTAAAGACAATTTGTGTAACCAAGTATGTGACAATGTTTGTAATGATGTACCGAATTCTACTATTTCATTAAAGTACTCTTTCAAGGATTTGTTTAATCTATGTCCAACTAAATATAGACGACAGGTTCCTGAAATGAATGCTTTTGTGCCTTATCCTGTTAAACGAATTCGGAAAAAGAAAACTAAAAATAGTGCATCATCGGCCACAAACAAAGTTGAGACATGTCTGTTGCCAAGGCCCAAAACCAAAGCAACGGTCAAGAAGGTCTCATCAAGACAAAAACCGAAGGCAATTTCAGCGCCTAAGGTTCCAAAACCCAATAAATCCAATCTTCAATGGATTCCAAAGGGTTGTGCATCTAGACCACACACAAATGCTAGTTGGGTTTCTAAATCTGTACACGTGCCATATAAATCTGGAATTCCTAACAAAAAGGGACCCATATTGAGGTGGGTACCCAAGGTTGTGTGATCTTAATGCAGATGGTTCTTGGTTACTTCTGATCAAGACCCGTGCTTCAAAGACATGGCTTCTAGTTACCTTAGACTAGGACCCGTTCTTTTGCTTGTCGGTTGTGCTTAAACCGACACGTTTGGCTTCTGTGCACACAGCCCAGGACCCAGTCTTAACTCATCATGTTTTCTGAACATCTCGGTTCAGAACACGGTTTGATTGTGAATTAAAAATGGATGTGTTTGAATACATATAGTTTTCATTATATGAATTTATGTGTTTTTCAGGCTATGTCCATTTGGTATATGGATTCGGGTTGCTCCAAGCATATGACAGGAAGAAGAGAATTGCTGTCCAACGTTGTTGAACAGTACTGCGGAACTGTGAAATTCGGGAACAACCATCAGGCTCAAATAAAAGGATACGGGGACTTAGTTCTAAATAATCTGGTCATCAAGGACGTTGACTATGTTGAAGGGTTATCTCATAATCTTTTTAGCATAGGACAGCTCTGCGACAAAAGACTAGAAGTAACATTTAGGGCTAAGAACTGCAGTGTTAAGAACATAGATGGAAAAGAAATCTTGACTGGTTCCCGAAAATCTAACCTTTACACCATTGACGTATCTAAGCTTGTGGTGAAGGATAACATTTGCCTACTATCAAAAGCCTCGTCAAAAGACTCTTGGTTGTGGCATCGAAGATTATCCCATTTGAATTTTGATAACATAAACAAGCTGGCTGCGAAGCAATTGGTCAAAGGACTTCCTGAGTTGCGCTACGAAAAGGACCATCTTTGCGGAGCATGTGAGAAAGGAAAAATGAAACGATCATCTCACAAACCAAAGCCCGAACCATCAACAAAAAGAGTTTTGGAGTTACTTCATATGGATTTATGCGGACCGATGAGAACTCAAAGCATAAATGGAAAACGATATGTGTTGGTTATCGTTGATGATTATTCTCGATATACCTGGGTCAGGTTCTTGCGTTCCAAGGACGAGACAGCTCAAGAAATCATTGATTTTATCAAAAGTGTCGAGACCCAACAGCAGCTGTCAGTACAATCAATCAGATCAGATAACGGCACGGAGTTCAAGAACTCGGTAGTAGAGGGCTTCCTTCGATCCAAGGGGATTCAGCATCAATACTCTGCTGCTAGAACACCTCAACAAAACGGGATCGTGGAAAGGCGTAACCGTACGCTAGTAGAAGCCGCTCGTACAATGCTCACATACTCAAAGCTACCTCCGTTCTTGTGGGCCGAAGCCGTATCAACAGCATGCTATACACAGAATCGCTCCATCATTCATAAGCGCTTTAACAAAACTCCATACCAGCTCTTTTTGAATAAAGTACCATTTATCAAGTACTTACGTGTATTTGGTTGCAGGTGCTATGTGCTGAATGACAGAGACAACCTCGGGAAATTTAACGAAAAGGCGGATGAAGCGATCTTCATTGGATACTCATCCAACTCGAAGGCGTATCGCGCATTCAATACCCGAACCAGAACCGTCAACGAAAGTGTGCACGTCACATTTGATGAGTTGGCTGAACTGGCACCCGAAGTTGATCAATCAGGACCACGCATTACTCAAATGCCTGGAGACTCATCGAATAACCCCATTTCTTTTTCTTCTTCTGATTTGGTTAATTTATTTGATCCTTTTTATGTTGAATTTTTCGGTCCTAATGCTAGTGTGTCTAATGTTGTTAATAATGTAGGTAATCCTTCCAGTTCAACTGCGCCGCAAAGTTTCTCCACTCCATCTTCATCAACATATCCTCATCCATCCACATCATCCACTGACACATCCGCAGTTGACTCTACTCCTGTAATACCCTCACATATAATACCAACGATTCTTCCTTCACTTGAACACTCGGAAATTGAACCCGAACCTGTGGTACCATCATTTGAAACCATTGACCATGAATCCTCATCCATTCCCATATTAACCACAGAGGTTCCATCCCGAGCACCCCTTCCACACGAGATCAAATGGACCCGCAGTCACCCATCAGAACAAATCATTGGTGACTTAACAACAGGAGTCCAAACTCGTAGGGCATTTGCTAATGAATGTCTCTACACTTCATTCTTAAGTATGATAGAGCCCGCTCGTGTGGATGAAGCCCTGACAGATCCGGATTGGATAGTTGCAATGCAAGAGGAACTCAACCAGTTTGAACAGCTAAGAGTATGGCGGTTAGTTCCCAAGCCAAAAGACCGTACAATCATCGGAACAAAGTGGATCTTCAAGAACAAACGAGATGAAAACGGCATTGTGATAAGGAACAAAGCAAGACTTGTTGCCAAAGGCTACCGACAACAAGAAGGGATAGATTATGACGAAGACCTTCGCTCCCGTTGCACGGATCGAAGCAATCAGAATCTTCTTGGCGTATGCGGCACACAAAGACTTCAAAGTGTACCAAATGGACGTCAAGACTGCCTTTCTGAACGGTGAACTTAACGAGGAAGTGTATGTTGAACAACCACAAGGCTTTGTTGATGCACATAAACCTGACCATGTTTATGTGCTAGATAAGGCCCTCTATGGTTTAAAACAAGCACCTCGAGCATGGTATGATATTCTTTCGAATTTCCTTATTTCTGCCGGTTTCTATAAAGGTGTGGTGGACACAACTCTGTTCACTAAAAGGGAAGGCCCACATATAATGCTAGTACAGATTTATGTTGACGATATTATATTTGGATCTACTGACAATAATTTTTGTAAGGATTTTTCAGCCCTAATGGAGTCTCGGTTTGAGATGAGTATGATGGGGGAAATGAACTTTTTCCTCGGATTACAAGTCAAACAACTTGAGGATGGGATTTTTGTGAACCAGTCGAAATATACTCTTGACATTCTAAAGAAGTATAAGTTAGACTCTTGCACGAGTATCGCAACTCCCATGGCCTCCAACTGTAAGTTAGACACCGATCCTTCTGGGAAAAGTGTCGATAATACAACTTACAGAGGGATGATAGGATCCTTACTGTACTTGACTGCCAGTAGACCGGATATAGTGTTTTCAACATGTCTTTGTGCTAGATTTCAGGCCGACCCAAAAGAATCACACTTAACTGCGGTAAAACACATTTTTTGTTATCTTAAGGGTACACCCGAACTTGGTCTATGGTATCCAAAGGGAACCGATTTCGATCTTACCGCGTTTTCAGATGCTGATTTTGCAGGTTGTAGAGTGGACAGAAAAAGCACATCGGGAGGAATACAGTTCTTAGGCGATAGACCGGTGAGTTGGTCTTCCAAAAAGCAGAATTGTGTATCCACATCCACAGCTGAGGCTGAGTATGTAGCAACTGCAAGCTGTTGCTCTCAAGTGCTGTGGATGAGAACACAATTACGTGATTATGGGTTCTCACTCACCAATATCCCTATTTACTGTGATTCTCGAAGTGCAATTGCCATCTCTTGCAATCCCGTGCAGCACTCTCGAACAAAACACATAGATATCAGGTATCATTTTATTAAAGATCACGTGGAAAAGGGAACCATTGAGTTGTATTTTGTTGGCACGGAATACCAACTAGCGGATATATTTACTAAAGCTTTAGACAAACCTCGTTTTCGGTTTTTAGTATCTCATATCGGCATGTTGAATCCACCTTCCAATTAAATATCAGATATTGTCTTAAATAATTCTATTTCAATCTATCATGATTGAAATTCCTTTATGTTAGAAAATAACTGTTATTTAAATTTAAGGTTTATGTCACAAAATTAAACCTCATTATTTCCTTATCTGCGCATATTTTTAATAATTAATGATCCTGATAAATTGCTGTGTGATTTGTTCATCATGGAGTGGGATGCAAACAATATCCAGGTTTGTCGATATTAGTAATGCTTAAAAGAAGGGTTGTCGTGATTTAAATCTGAAAAGGAAAAAGGATCGGTATTTATTTGAGGGGGAGTAGAATTAGGATTTTAAATTTTATAATTTTGTGTTTCTTTTTATTTCCTTTATGGTTAAATTTTTTATTTTTAGGTTAGTCATAATTTTATTTTTAGGTTAGTCATAATTTTAATTTTAGGCTAGTCTTAACTTTATTTTAATTTTAAGTTTTAAATTTAATTGGTCAGAAAATCACAAAAAGATTTTAAATTTCAAAATTATCAAAAAACCAAAAAGATTTTAGGTTACTTAATTTCGTTTTAACTTCAAATCTAAAGAAAATACCAAAAATATTTTAATTTTTTGTTTGGGCCAAAATTTTTTTCTTTGTTTTTGCTTAATTCCACAAAAGCCCATTTTAGTTTCAAATTTATGTGTGTATGTTGAGTCTAAACCGGCGGCCCATCTTCCATTTGGGGCGCGGATCTCAGACCCGACCCATGACCCGCGCGAGTTTATATAATGGGTCGGTCAAATGGTCAACTCATCTTCCTTCACTTTCAAGATATTTCTTTCTTCTTCTCCTTGTTCCCGTCGATACCACCGCCCAAGAACCACCATATCCACCACTTCAAGCTTTTGCACCATCATCTTTCTCTGTTTTTCTTGCTTTTTCCTTCTTCGGCACTACCAGGTAACATATTTCTGTCCTTATTTCAGTCTTTAACTTCCTAGATTGCGTGTTTGATTTTCAAAGTTTTTCTAGTTTTTCAATTCGGTTTTTTCTAGTTTTAGGTAGTTTAATGTGGTATTTCTTCTTAGTTGTAGTTAAATAAAATGTTCCTTAGGTTATTTCAGTATAGGATCTGTAATTTCATGCATTTTCAGTAGGATTTTAACTGTTCACGTTTATTTTTGCATGAACATTAACTGCACTCATGCAGTTTCGGATGTCCGAATTCGGACCACCACCCGAATTCGGATGTCCGACTTAGACTAAAGTTCGAAATTTTCAAAGTACAAAACCATAGTTCGGACCACTGTTGATCCGAATTCGGTTCACCGTTGATCCGAATTCGGACCTTCAAAGCAGGGCCAAGATTTTCAAAACTTGAATTTACTCTAAGTTAGTTCACCACTGTTCATCCGAATTCGGATGATATCCGAATTCGGTTCCAATCCGAATTCTGGGTACCATCCGAACTCAGGACCATTCCATATCATTTCATGCATTTACATAAGTCATCATCCGAATTCGGATCATGTTCCATGACACATCCGAATTCGGACCACTTTCATTCATTCCATGCCTCACATTTCGGACCCCATCCGAATTCGGTTCCTGTTTTCAACTCATCCGAATTCGAACCCCACTCACATCATTCATGCATCATTCCATTTCGGATTGATCCGAATTCGATGACACTGTTCATCCGAATTCGGACCATCCGAAATCCAACACTTAGGATATTTTTTAATTTTTCAACTTTCATGTTTTACACTTAAAGCATTTTCATTTGAATCAAAAAAAAAAAATAAAATATATATATATATATATATAGTTCCATCCAAGTGCATCATTGATTAGAGTTAGGTTCAGTGTCTGAGTGAAACGGTCTCATCTAACATCGGTCTCTTAACGATTGACTTTGGACTTTGTTAGTAGAATTTTATTCTACTAATAAAGACCCGATGATAAACAGATCAGACAATTTCTATTTCACACTCATCTAGACTTCACATCAATGCTTTATCATATCGAGTCTTATGATTCTAACTGTGTTGCACTTTGCAGGAAAATGGACCCCACAATCGTTCTTACCATTCCCCATCCGCCAATCCCGAATAATAACGCTCAGCTACCCGAAGAAGCCATCTTGCCGAGCGCCGAGTTTGTCGAGTTTATCCCCCATAACTGGCAACTCGACGTCTCTATCCTTCCAAAAGAATCCCAAACCCTAGCTTTTGACATTCTCACCCGCCATCCCATATATTATGCCCTTTCCACAGCCATCGCCGTTCCCCAGATTTACCTACAACAATTCTGGAACAGGCTACAATTCTTAACCGACCCCGAACCTCACTTCACCTCCACCATTGACTGCGTTCCAGTCAAAGTCACAACCACAGCCATTCGTCACATCCTTCGTTTTCCCATCCAAGACTACATTCCCTCCATTAACTCGTTCGATCCAAACCCATCCGTCTCAGAAGCCCTTTCTGAAATTCAAAACCTAGGGTATGACGGATCCCTTACCAAACCATCCGACTTTCGCACCAAGAACCTTCAGTCCCACTGGAGAATTCTCTTCGATGTACTCAACAAGTGCCTGACAGCCAAACATTCTGGTCATGACTCAGCATCGGCCCAGGTTTTAGGCATGTTCGCTGGCTTTGCCTACGACCGACACGTGGACTATGCGGCTTTTATCTTTGAAGAATTAAGAAGAGTCCACGTGGAAAGGAGCACGAAGAAAGGACGCAAGTATGTCCCCTATCAACGATTCCTTCAGCTCATCATACAATATGCCATGGATCAGGACGAAGACATTCATGAGCGTCCAGAAGCTGATGTCTATCCAACCGTCGCTATCCAGAAACTGACTTTGCCAAAAGGGGCACCAACGGTACAGGTAATGAAGATTCCATTATCAACTCTGACAAGGTCGAGGGGTACAGATCGGGTAAGGGACTATATGAGAGAAAATTATCCGGATGAGTCTCAGTCTGAATCGACTGAGACTAACCAGTCCGACGGTGAGCAACATGAGAGTGAGAACGAGGGAGAAAGGATGGAAGTACAACAATCACTGGGTCATGGTGAGAGGGAGGCTGAGAGTGTAAGGGAGGGAGCCGTAGGTGAGACGGCAGAGACGGCGGATTCTGAACGAACCGTCTCTGTTGTAAGGCCAAGGGATATGCAATCTGAGGGTGAACCAAGCCCTATCAGCCGGACACCACCTCATAAGACCGTTAGTCCAGCGGTCGCCACATCCCCAACCATCCACTTGGTTTCCCCTCAAAGGGAAACCACTTCATTACACGGGGATCTTCCACATACGCCATCGCCCTCTCATTCGGAGAGTGGCGGTGTTGAAAAAGGTCACACTCCTCCCCACGTGACCGAACTTCCTTCGCCCACGATTCCATCCCCACAAACAGACACCGTGCACGATGCTTTTGTGGCATCCCCAAGAGCTGCCTCCGTGGCAGCTCCCGAAACTTCCAGATCTGAGCATCCCGTAGTGGAGCCAGAGATGACGGAAGGAAGACCGGGAGTGGCTCAATCTACGCCAACCACTTCCGGCCATCTCCCCATCAATTTGGAGATGTTAACGGCAGCCTTACGTGCTGTCGGCGTTATCACCCGGGCTGACCTTGACGCCCAAAGGGAGGCAGCCGAGGAACGACATACCGCCCTTCTTTCTCTTATAAAGGGTAAGGGTGTCGCCTCTGAAGCCGGCCCCTCACAAGGATCCCACTCAGTCCAACTACAAATGGCGGAGCTCTCTGACAAACTGGACGCACTCAATCGCCTAATCCTTCAGGTCCAGGAGCAGCTAAATTCCAGGATGGATCGCCTCGAGTCGGCAGTTATTGATCTCCAATGCCGCGCTCAGGCCGAAACCCTCAAAAGAAAACATGACGACCAGGACGACCCTGATCGTCATGAGGGGGAGAAGCGCAGAAAAGTACCATTTGAGGAGCCCATGCTGGGTACAGGGGGAGCAGAGACCGCCGAGGGGTCTGAATTTCAGGGGTCGGGGGAAAAGTCACAGGAAGCTCAGGAGTACATGCTAATTGAAGACGAGCCGATGGTCGAGGGTCCAGCTCCACTGGATCCAATGACAGCCATGGTAGAATTTGAGGAGCCACACGAGAAGGTTGAAATCATATTAGTTTATGATTCAGATTCTGATACCGAGGACAACCAACCACTTTTAACTCCTAAGCCTGAACCTGACTCTCCAACCAAAAAATCCTCATCCTCTTCCTTCGATTTCCTGAATTCACCACCCAGAGCCCAACAGAAAGACATACTCTCATCCATCCAAGCTCCCCCATCACTAAAAGAATCCCACATTACAGTCAGCCCACCAAGATCCCCAAGCCCTCCACCAGTCCAACAAACCCAACGCTCAGGTCCCTCCCAAACAAAAAGGGTTGACTGCTTCGATGAAACTCCCGAGGGTCCTGGAGTGCACAGAAAAGACGGCCTATTCTGGGTAGACCACTACACGAAAGGAAAAGTTCACACACTGCCGCAGAGCGAAAAAGATCAAATGCGTCAAGAACGGCGGGGGACTATCATAAAGCTTCTTGAAGCTAAAAAGGACGAAATCGAAGAACCCCCCGTTCAAGGCCTGAAAGAATTCCTGCAGAACTTTCCCCCGGAGCAATTTCAGAATCCATATCTAGAAGAAAGATTCAAGATGGTATTCAGAAAGAAACCTGGAGCCTTCAGCAGACGCCTTCTCATGGAACTTACGAATGTCTCCAAAGCTGAACAGGCCGAATACTACCAATTGATGCTCCGGGAACAAAGGTCTAAGGTGTCAAAGTCAAAGATTAAAAAACTCAAATCAATTACCATGTGCAAAAGAGCCAAAGTATTCTATCCCTCCTATCAAGTGGAAAGAGAAGATGGTACGGGAGATGACATCTTTGAGTATGACCTTGACTACATAAGAGCGGATGACGTTGAGTTCCTTCACAACAGTCTGAAAAATCGAATCAGAAAACGTCTATCCCACATGACAGCTGTAGGTGCCTTAGTTCAAAGCATGAATCGCCGATCGATCATAATGTGCTTAAGAGATTTTCAGATGGCGATCGAGAGTGCTATGGTTAAGGTGGGCCTACGAGCACCAGAACAAGATAGTTTTCTTTTAGCCCACCACCCGGCCTACAGAGTTA
>JAANYP010005784.1:0-15043 GCA_020465985.1 Centrapalus pauciflorus | reverse complement strand
CTAAACTCGAGTATTATGAATGAAACTCATAAACAACACCTAAAATGATATGAAATATGCAAAGGACAAGATATAGACTTGAAATGGGTTTCAAACT
This sequence comes from Centrapalus pauciflorus, assembly GCA_020465985.1. NCBI lineage: Eukaryota > Viridiplantae > Streptophyta > Magnoliopsida > Asterales > Asteraceae > Centrapalus > Centrapalus pauciflorus. The sequence goes on along the minus strand of JAANYP010005784.1, from coordinate 14,946 downwards.
TTAGTTATAGTTTGAATTTAGACGTGTACCCGACACGGGGGAAAATATCGCCAAATTTACGAAACTTGATTTTATGGATTTAAACGGTTAATGATATGAGGAATTGTTGTAATTGATTTAACAGGTCCCTTGTGGTGTTGTTTAACCCACAGTGGGGTACTTGGAGGATCCGGTTGAAAGCCCGAAGAGAAATAATATCGGTTAAAAGATAAATTACGCACCCACTGTGAGTACAGTAGATTTCGCATGTTTATATTTGTTTTATGGAAGCTTTGCCTGCTGAGACTTGTTGTTTCATTGATTGTTTGGAATTCTACTAACTTGCGTAGATTTAGATGCACATTCTTACTTGTTGCATGTCCTTTCGGTTGTTGTGCATCTAGTGATGGACCGGTGGGTCGCATCGATTACTCTGATGTTACTGTGCTATATGACCTGGAGCTGATCCCTCCTAGGCCCGGTAGGCAGTATGTCATCCCCGATCGTACGGTTGTCTCAGATGGTATGTTTAAATGCCGAGCTTTGAGCTCGAAGGGGCTGCGGCTCTGGTCCGTACTTTGTGTACGAAGAGGATATCCGATGTTGGTCATCTGTGTTATCCTTGGGCTTCATAAAAATTTATAAAATGCATAATCTCTGTATTCACTAAGCATTCGCTTATTCCTCAGTTGTTGATTTTTATTCTACAGGAAAAGGGAAGTCTACCGCCGGACCTTCTAGTTAGGTCGTTTGGAAGATTTGGGAGATTCGGCACTATTTTATCGGTAATTTATGTTACGAGACAATGTTGTAATATTCTGGATGATTGTAATAAATGTATGGGTGTGTAGACTTAGACTTGGTACCTTATAGCACCGTAGGGTGTTTAACACTTGTTGCACTACTTATTTATGTTTTTAATGCTTCCGCACTTAATTTAGGTTATCAGATCATTATGTTATTGTATGTTGGTGATTAATCCTGGATGTATTGTAATTGGTGGTTGTTGTGGCAAGGGTGTCACATTTAGCATATATATATTCAAAGGGAATGCTTCGAATTTAATTCCCATAATTCGAATTTAGTCACATTAAGCCTTCGAATTTAGGCCTTACAAATTATTAATATATTCGAATTTAATTATATAAATTCGAAACTCACTCCTTAAATTCGAATATATTAAATAAAATACATAGACGCATAAAATAACGAAATAGCTAGCAAAATGAGTGTGTGTATATATATATATATATATATATATATATATATATATATATATATATATATATATATATATATATATATATATATATATATATATATGTTGACCCTTGAGAATTTATGAAACAAAGAATGATTTGTGAATAAACAAGTTATCAGAATCAGATAAAATAAAGACTTTAAAAGATAAAAGATGATGATATTGACATGATTTGACATGATAATTCTGGACAGCTTCAGTGAAATTCTGAACATAGATACATTGATTTAAAGATTAAAGCGGGTCAAAGATTTCAATTGACAGAGAACAGATTGAGATAAAATCCTGAGATAACTCAGGTGGCAGATTTTACATCTGTTTGATAAAGACCCCAACACTGTGAGTTATAGATATTCAGATTTAACATGATTAAATTTCTGGTTGAGACATATTGTTGATGCTAGATTAAATTGACATTCATATTATCAGCTGGATTGTGACCTGTGCACACCATGGATGGGTGTTGCCCAGCAGATCATGAAAGCTATTTGACTTATCACTTCATATGATATTGCTTTTACAGTTCATTTCAGATATTGTTTTAAGATTATTGCTATCATGACATTAATTACATATGCTTCATCATTGCATATACTTTGACATTTGATTCAGCTTGACTAGCCTTGTTGGTCTATTGTTCTAGACCTGGCTATTTCACCAGTTCTATTGAATTGGTAATGACCTCCGATGTTCCGTCACGTTGATTTACTGGTAGCTAGCCCAGTATGTGGCTGATCCCCACGATTTAAGCGTGAGCGTGGCTTGAGCATCATCCGACTCTATGACTTCTATGTCTCAATCATGAGGGCTGTAGCGGCAGCCAAGACATATCACGCTAGACTGATGATCCGCTTGACATGCATGTTAATTTGAAAATCTATTTACTCACTAAGCATTGCTTACGGTTGCTACTTCACATTTTTACAGGAAAAGACAAAGGAAAGTCACCTGCCGGACCTAGTTCTTAGGTCTTACACGCTCAAGACAGAAGTTTCATAGACCTCTACTCAGCGACCCCATTTTGGTACTAAGTGGATGACGATATTATGGTGATCTAGGTAGCTTTATTTTGATTATATGATGACATGAATTAGATTAGACTTGTGCCCTTTATAAGTTTAATTTAAAATCGGTAATCTGCATTAAACTTAAATTCTAATATGTTTGTACTGTAATTTAATATTCCGCAATTAATTACTCTATCTTAGTTTGATTGATATCGTATTGCATGATGTGGGACCTAGACTCGTGTGCACTGCCCCGCAAGGGGTGGTCTTCACAGGATGGTATCAGAGCCCATAGTTTGAGTGAATCAAGTATTACGTGAGTATACTTGATCTCAAACTGAATCAATACATATGTATCAATCATTTAGGTGGTTTGAACTAAGATAGGATGTACAGACTGTTAGGATGGAAAAAAGGGTACATAGATCTAAGTCAATAAACTGATAGTTAAATGATTTTAATTTTCAGTTAAGATGTCAGGATCAGGATCAGGTGACATACCAAGCAACATGACCCCACAACAAATGTTCGAGATGATGCAACAACTTTTAGCTCAACACTCAGAACAGCAAAATAAAATAATGCAAGAACAGTTTCAGGCCAGAGATGAGGCCGAAGCTAAAAGACGTGAAGATAAAAAGAATAAGCGAAAAGATAAACAAGTCCAGAACGATGAATCTGATTCTGATAACGCAAACCCTGAAACCCAAATCAAGCAGCCGAAAGGCTGTAAGTTTAAAGATTTTAAAGCGAGCGGTGCCCTGAACTTTGAGGGTACAGTCAATCCAATTCAGGCGATGGATTGGATCAGCCATACCGAAGAAATCTTCAGGATTTCTGACTGCTTAGATTCAAAGAAGGTGAGTTATGCGTCTGCGTTATTTGTTGGAGCTGCTCGTGCATGGTGGAAGAGCCAGAGAAGTATCTATGGCGAAAAAGTTATACAGACTTTAGAGTGGAATCAGTTCCTAGATATGTTCAACGCAAAATATTGTCCGAGCGACCAACAAGATAAGATGGAGGTTCAACTGATGCAGCTGACTCAGGGAACCAAAACTGTTGACGAATATGAGCATGAATTCTCACGACTATGCGGCTACTCCTCGTATCAAGTAGCTACTGAAGAAAGGAAGATGAATAGATTCCGTGGAGGACTCAACCCGAGATACCGACACCCGATGAGTGCGATAAAATACAAGAGTTACTTAGAAATGGTTGAAGCAGCTAGACAGATCGAGAGGGGTTATTTAGAGTACGGCAATCAGCTCTATGCTCCATCAGCGAACCCGACATGTCCTTCTCCTCCGAAGAAACAGAGATTCAGCAGATTCTTCAGGCCAAACAAATCTCAAACCCAGCAATCACAACAATCCCAACCGAAAGTGCAAGCCTACTCATTGACAAACGAGCCACGATTCTGCAAGAGATGCAGAAAATCACACATGGGGCTGTGTAACCCATATGACGTTACTTGTTTTGCGTGAAACAGAATTGGTCACAGCAGTGAAGAATGCCCTCAGCGAGGACTTGGGTGTGCTAAATGCGGAAAGCGCGGACACTTCATGTATCAGTGTCGCAGCGGGCAACGGGGTCAGACACAATCGTCAGCTGGAGGATCTACTATGAAAAGTTCAGCTGCAACACCAACAGCAAGAACCCGAGCATTTCAGATAACAGCAGAGGAAGCGAGAGAAACCCCTGACGTAGTTACCGGTACGTTCATGCTTAACTCAATTCCTGCTCGCGTATTATTGGATTTGGCGCTAGTCGTTCCTTTATATCGACTTCTTTCGCACAAAGATTATACAAATCTCCATCGAAGCTTCCCGTGATACTTGATATTGAGACAGCCAGTAACAACTATGTTATGGCTGATTCTATTTATCGAAACTGTACTCTGCTTGTTGACAATATCGTGTTCAACCTCGACCTTATCCCGATTCCGTTGAAAGAGTTCGACATCATCATCGGCATGGACTGGATAACAAATAATGAAGCTACAATCGTCTGCAACCGTCGGATTATCAGAATCAAGTCTTCAGATGGTCGAGTATTGGAAATCAAAGGCGAGAAGCGGAAAGGTGCTCACTGCTTCATTTCAGTTGAAAAAGCCCATAAATATCTGTCTAAGGGTCATCAATCTTACATATGTTATGTCTCATCTGAATCTAATTCTGAAGCCCAAAAGAAATCCTTAACTGATATTCCAATCGTCTGTGAGTTTCCAGACGTGTTTCCTAATGATATTTCTGGAGTGCCACCAAAACGTCAAGTCGAGTTCGGTATTGACTTGGTTCCTGGTGCGGCTCCCATTGCAAAAGCTCCCTACAGACTTGCACCTGCAGAAATGCAGGAAATGTCAAAGCAATTGTAAGAGTTGTTAGAAAAGGGATTTATTCGACCGAGTTCATCTCCGTAGGGTGCACCTGTCTTATTCGTTAAGAAGAAAGACGAAACTTTTCGAATGTGCATCGATTATCGGGAGTTGAACAAAGTCACAATAAAGAATAAGTATCCTCTGCCCAGAATTGATGATCTATTTGATCAGCTACAAGGAGCCAGCTACTTCTCGAAAATCGATCTTCGTTCTGGTTATCATCAATTAAAAGTCAGAGATGAGGATATTCCGAAGACAGCCTTCCGAACAAGATACGGTCATTATGAATTTCTCGTAATGTCGTTTGGTTTAACGAATGCCCCAGCGGTGTTCATGGACCTCATGAATCGCGTGTGCAGACCGATGCTTGATAAGTCAGTTATCGTATTCATAGACGATATTCTGATTTACTCCAAAACGGAGGCTGATCATGCTATTCATTTGCGGCAATTGCTAGAGTTACTGAGAAAAGAAAGACTCTATGCAAAATTTTCTAAGTGCGAATTCTGGCTCAGACAGGTATAACTTTATATTGTCTTGAGTCATTCCTAAGCGTTCTTTGATTGAAACAAAACTTGAAATTTCACTCTGATTTCTTTCTAGATTCAATTCCTTGGCCATGTCATATCTGGCGAAGGAATTTCCGTTGATCCTTCCAAAGTCGAGGCTGTTCAGAAATGGCAAACACCTCGCAATGCCTCTCAGATTAGAAGTTTCCTTGGATTGGCCGGCTATTATCAGCGATTCATAAAGGACTTCTCAAAGATTGCTGTGCCACTAACAATGCTAACACGAAAGAATACACCTTTCGTATGGGCAGATAAACAGCAAGAGGCATTTGAAACTTTGAAACAGAAACTGATTCAAGCGCCGATCCTATCCTTACCAGAAGGCAATGATGATTTCGTTGTCTATAGCGATGCATCTGGTACTGGCTTAGGATGTGTCCTCATGCAAAGGGGAAAAGTAATTGCCTACGCTTCAAGGCAATTGAAAAACTATGAGAAAAGTGCACCGACTCATGATCTTGAGTTGGCTGCCGTTACCTTTGCTCTGAAGATCTGGCGTCATTATCTTTATAGGACTCGGTGTCAGCTTTACACCGATCATAAGATTCTCAAAAATCTCTTTACTCAAAAGGATCTGAATATGAAACAGCGTCGGTCCTTGGAGTTTATCAAGGACTATGATTGCGAGATCCTATATCATCCCGGCAAAGCTAATGTTGTCGCGGATGCTTTGAGTAGAAAAGTATATCCAGAAAAGTGTTGCTATGCCCTGACTCCTATTGTATTCTCTTCCGATCTTATTGAAGACATCAGATTTGCTCAAGTTGAAGCACTGAAAGAAGAGAATATCGGTTCTGAAAATCTCAAAGGGCAATTACAATTCTTATCTCTGAACCATTTGGGACTTCACTGTCTCAAGGGAAACCGAATCTGGATTCCTAAATATGGTTCTATCCGCAACACTCTTCTATCTGAAGCCCATCAGTCCAAATTATATGTTCATCCTGGCAGCTCAAAGATGTACTTTGATCTGAAAGCTGAGTACTGGTGGCCAGGAATGAAGAAAGATATCGGTAAATATGTTGAAAGCTGCAGAATCTGTCAGATGGTTAAGGCAGAACATTAGAAACCCTTCGGGGATATGCAACCACTGTCAGTTCCTGAATGGAAGTGGGAGCATATAACCATGGACTTCATCACGAAGTTGCCGAAAACCAAGAGACAGCACGACTCTATCTGGGTAGTCGTGGACCTATTAACGAAGTCAGCTCACTTCATACCGATGAAAGAAACATACTCTCTTGATAGATTGGCACAATTATACATAACTGAAATAAGTTCTCGTCACGGTGTGCCAAAGTCTATCGTATCTGATCGTGATAGTCGTTTCACATCTAGATTCTGGCAAGCTCTACAAGACGGGATGGGTACTCGGATCTCTATGAGTACTGCTTATCATCCTAATGCAGATGGCCAAAGTGAGCGTACTATCCTTACTCTCGAAGATATGCTTCGTGCCTGCGTTCTTGATCTGGGTGGTAATTGGGATGACCACTTGCCGTTGGTCATATTCTCATATAATAACAGTTATCATTCAACGATCAAGATGGCTCCTTTTGAAGCTTTGTACGGAAGAAAGTGCAGAACTCCCACCTGTTGGCGCGAAACAGGTGAATCGCCAATAGCAGGACCTGCCCTTCTACAGTTGACTCATGAAAAGATTCAGCTGGTTAGAAGAAACATGCTTGAAGCTCAAAGCAGGCAAAAGTCATACTATGATAATCGGCATAGATCAATCAGTTTTGCGGTTAACGATTGGGTGATGCTGAAAGTATCCCCAATGAAGAATGTGGTGAGATTTATAAAGAGAAACAAGCTAGCTCTGAGGTTCATCGGTCCGTTCAAGATTGTTGAAAAGATAGGAAATCAATCTTATCGTCTTGAAATGCCAGCAGACTTATCTGGAATACATCCTGTATTCCATGTCAGTCATTTGAGAAAGAGTTTAGCAGACGAAAGAGAAGTTCAAATACCACACGTTAATCTGCAGATTGATGAGAAGCTTCGAGTGGTAGAAGAGCCGGAGTGTATTCTGGACTCGAAGACCAAAAAGCTTCGAAATAAAGATATACAGATGGTGCTCGTCCAGTGGAAACACCACAAAGGTTCGCATCAGTCTTGGGAATCTGAAGATGTTATGAAAGCTACTTATCGCAGTCTGTTCGAACATAGCTAACTTCGGGGATGAAGTTTGTGCGTGGTGGAGCCCATTCTGTAACAACCTAACTTTTGATCTAGTATTAAATTCAGTATTTGAACCGATAATGTAATATTATTACATTATTTGAATTATAATTTAATTAAGTTATGAAATATTTAATTAAATTATATAAATATTTAAATTATGATTTATTAAATTATTAAAGATGATTAAATAAAAGAGATATAAGATACAAAAGTAAAAGTAGGTTAAGTAGCAAATATAATTAGATGAAGTATATAAACGTAATTAAGATTATTTTAATTATTCATTTCAAATCAGACTCTCTCTCTCTCTACTCTCTCTCTCTACCTTCTCTCTAAATTTTCTTCCACATGGACCGGCCGATTATCAAGTTTTATACGTCATTGAAAAGATCTCGAGGAGTTCTTCACAAATCTTCTATTCCATACGTGATTTTGTACGAATCTGAGGTAAGAATCGATATTTTTAAGCTTTATTACTTTCAGTTTTGAAGATAAATTCGAATTTCCCATATTAATCGAATTTATGCTATTTTACTTTAGTATTAATTTGATTATGATAGATTATATATAACAGAATTGAATCTAGGCTTAATATCTAACATATTCATGATTTTAAGCTTAGAAATGTATGTTTTAAAGTTGAAAAATATGAACAAATTCGAGAATGCCAAGAACAAACTCGAAATACATGGAACAAACTCGAATTTTGAGTTAAATTCGAGTATGTATTCGAATTTGATCCCTAAACTCGAAATGTGGAGTTCGAATTTGTCTATAATCGAGACATGGATTTTGATTTTTAGTCCCAAATTCGAAATAAGCTTCGAATTTAACCCTTAATTCGACTTTATCCTCTAAATTCAAGAATATAATTCAATTTTGACCATAAGTTCGAACGAGGATTCAATTTGACATTAAATTCGAATTGAAAGATTCGAATTTAATTATGACCTTGAATTTAATGTATGCTCAAATGAAAGGTTTGACTTTAGCTACATGATTTGAATTTAGCATATATATATTCAAAGGGAATGCTTCGAATTTAATTCCCATAATTCGAATTTAGTCACATTAAGCCTTCGAATTTAGGCCTTACAAATTATTAATATATTCGAATTTAATTATATAAATTCGAAACTCACTCCTTAAATTCGAATATATTAAATAAAATACATAGACGCATAAAATAACGAAATAGCTAGCAAAATGAGTGTATATATATATATATATATATATATATATATTTGTATGTTGACCCTTGAGAATTTATGAAACAAAGAATGATTTGTGAATAAACAAGTTATCAGAATCAGATAAAATAAAGACTTTAAAAGATAAAAGATGATGATATTGACATGATTTGACATGATAATTCTGGACAGCTTCAGTGAAATTCTGAACATAGATACATTGATTTAAAGATTAAAGCGGGTCAAAGATTTCAATTGACAGAGAACAGATTGAGATAAAATCCTGAGATAACTCAGGTGGCAGATTTTACATCTGTTTGATTAAGACCCCAACACTGTGAGTTATAGATATTCAGATTTAACATGATTAAATTTCTGGTTGAGACATATTGTTGATGCTAGATTAAATTGACATTCATATTATCAGCTGGATTGTGACCTGTGCACACCATGGATGGGTGTTGCCCAGCAGATCATGAAAGCTATTTGACTTATCACTTCATATGATATTGCTTTTACAGTTCATTTCAGATATTGTTTTAAGATTATTGCTATCATGACATTAATTACATATGCTTCATCATTGCATATACTTTGACATTTGATTCAGCTTGACTAGCCTTGTTGGTCTATTGTTCTAGACCTGGCTATTTCACCAGTTCTATTGAATTGGTAATGACCTCCGATGTTCCGTCACGTTCATTTACTGGTAGCTAGCCCAGTATGTGGCTGATCCCCACGATTTAAGCGTGAGCGTGGCTTGAGCATCATCCGACTCTATGACTTCTATGTCTCAATCATGAGGGCTGTAGCGGCAGCCAAGACATATCACGCTAGACTGATGATCCGCTTGACATGCATGTTAATTTGAAAATCTATTTACTCACTAAGCATTGCTTACGGTTGCTACTTCACATTTTTACAGGAAAAGACAAAGGAAAGTCACCTGCCGGACCTAGTTCTTAGGTCTTACACGCTCAAGACAGAAGTTTCATAGACCTCTACTCGGCGACCCCATTTTGGTACTAATTGGATGACGATATTATGGTGATCTGGGTAGCTTTATTTTGATTATATTATGACATGAATTAGATTAGACTTGTGCCCTTTATAAGTTTAATTTAAAATCGGTAATCTGTATTAAACTTAAATTCTAATATGTTTGTACTGTAATTTAATATTCCGCAATTAATTACTCTATCTTAGTTTGATTGATATCGTATTGCGTGATGTGGGACCTAGACTCATGAGAACTGCCCCGCAAGGGGTGGTCTTCACAGAGCGAGAGATACTTAAGCAGAGGGAGCAGCCCTCTTCTCAGAGGCAGCGCACCGGGATATCTGAGCAGTCATCTAGTGTATGGAGGTCCTCTGGGGACGCCCCCAGTGATCAGCGTCCGGATCAGTGGCAGTTCTCAGGGCAGGGTTTAATGGCAAGGGTCGGGGCAGAGGCGTGATAACAGCGGTAGAGACCGCCGATCGAGACGACAGGGCCAGAGTCAGCGATCTGGGGCTCAGAGCCAGAGTAGTGTGGGACAGGGGTCCCAGGCAACCAGCAGCCGTGTTGAGAGTTCATACGGGGATCGGGAATGCCCGAAGTGTCATCGGCGCCATTCTGGGCAGTGTTTATCAGAGCAGCCTCATTGCTTCAGGTGCGGCCAGCGGGGCCACGCCGCGTCTGTTTTTACAGTTCCCGAGCCGCTGCTGGGGCCGGCAGTACAGGGAGCTAGTTCGAGGGGGGCCAGGGCGAGCCGTCGTCGTCCAGCCGCTGTGATTCTGTTCCGAGGGGTTGAGGGCGAGTATTTCAGGCGACAGCCGAGGAGGCACGTGATGCCACAGATTTTGTTTTGGGTACGTACATTTTTAACGGACTTCGAGCTTGTGTATTATTTGATTCCGGGGCCGATCGCTCCTATGTGTCTGTTATCTTTTGTGCGTACTTTAATGTGTCTCCTTCTCCTTTGTCTGTTCCTTTGGTTGTTGAGAGGGTTGATGGGAGTTCTATGTTAGTGGGTCGGGTATATCGGGACTGCATTTTAGACATAGATTCCCATCAGTTTATGATCGATTTGCTGCCGATTGAGATCAGTAGCTTCGATGTGATTGTGGGTATGGACTGGTTGACTGTCAGACGGGCTGATATTCTGTGTGCTAAGAAGATCATCCGTATACCCATTTCTGACAGTGAGAGCGTTATTGTGTATGGGGAGCGTCGCAAGGGAAACATCGGGATTGTGTCTATGGCCAGGGCTCAGAGGTATGTCTCTAAGGGGTGCGAGACCTTCCTAGCTTATGTAGTTGACGCGAGGAAGGAATAGAAAACCTTAGAGGATATTCCGGTGATTCGTGAGTTCCCTGAGGTATTCCTAGAGGAGTTGCCTGGGTTACCGCCAGATCGTCAAGTGGATTTCCGTATAGATCTTGTTCTCGGGGCGGTGCCGATTGCTAAGACGCCTTATAGGCTGGCATCGACAGAGATGCGAGAGTTAATGTCTCAGTTGCAGGAGCTTCTAGATCGTGGATTTATTCGTCCGAGTTCATCACCGTGGGGTGCGCCGGTGTTATTTGTGAAAAAGAAGGACGGTAGCATGCGGATGTGTATCGACTACAGGGAGTTGAACAAAGTGACCGTGAAGAACCGTTATCCGCTTCCACGTATCGATGATCTGTTTGATCAACTCCAAGGATCGAGTTTCTTCTCCAAGATCAACTTGCGGTCTGGATACCATCAGTTGAGGGTCAGAAATGAAGATGTGCCGAAGACAGCGTTCCGGACTCGTTATGGGCACTACGAGTTCCTCGTCATGCCATTCGGATTGACTAACGCACCCGCCGCTTTCATCGATTTAATGAACAAGGTGTGTAGAGAAATGTTGCATAAATTCGTGATTGTGTTCATCGAAGACATTCTGATCTACTCGAGGAGCGCTGGGGACCACGAGCAGCACCTCCGAGAGGTTTTAACCGTGCTGCGCAGGGAGAAATTGTACGTGAAGTTCTCCAAATGTGAGTTTTGGTCGCGTGAGGTGCAATTTCTGGGCCATGTGGTCAGTGTCGAGGGTATAAAAGTGGATCCGGCCAAGTTGAGGCAGTGATGAGTTGGGAGCCTCCGAGATCACTGCCAGAGATTCGTAGTTTTCTGGGTCTCGCCGGGTACTATAGGCGCTTCATCCAGGACTTTTCGAGGATCGCCTTGCCGTTGACGAGATTGACACGGCAGTCCGTTCCGTTCGAGTGGTCCGAGGAGCAGGAGCGTGCGTTCAGAGAGCTGAAGACCCGGTTATGTCAGGCTCCAGTGTTGGCCTTGTCGGAGGGTACCGATGATTTTTTAGTGTATTGTGATGCTTCGGGATCAGGGTTGGGCTGTGTTCTGATGCAGCGGGGGAAAGTGATCGCCTATGCTTCGCGACAGCTGAAGACTTATGAGGAGAACCATACCGTGCATGATTTAGAGTTAGACGCCATTGTGTTCGCGTTGAAGATTTGGCGCCATTATCTGTATGGGTCTCGGTTTATTGTGTATACCGATCATAAGTGCCTTCAGTATTTGTTTAGCTTATTAAGATCTGAATATGCGACAGCACCGTAGCCTTGAGTTGCTTAAGGACTACGATTGCGAGATTCAGTACCACCTGGGTCGGGCTAATGTGGTAGCTGACGCGCTGAGCCGTAGGGCATGCGACCAGACTGTGATATCTAGGGCCTCGAAGCTTGAGATTACCTCAACATTGACTGACAGTCTGAGATTAGCGCAACAGGAGGGCCTGCGAGGTGATAATGTGAAGCGAGAACGTTTGACCGGGCAGCTTGATTCGTTGATCAGGGATGATGGTGGGTTGTATCTGTTTCATGATAGGATCTGGGTCCCGAGGGTTGGGAATCTACGGTAATTGATTCTCGATGAGTCGCACCGATCGAGACTATCCGTTCATCCAGGGAGTACTAAGATGTACCGTGATCTCCGTGACTTCTACTGGTGGCCGGGAATGAAAAGGGATGTGGGCCGGTATGTTGAGCAGTGTATGACCTGTCTGAGGGTCAAGGCCGAGCATCAGAAGCTGCACGGTCATCTCCAGCCGTTAGAGATCCCTGAGTGGAAGTGGTACCATATTACGATGGATTTCAATGTGAGACTTCCATGCACGGTCCGTGGGAATGATATGATCTGGTCATAGTGGATCGACTAACGAAGAGTGCGCACTTCTTAGCCGTCAGGGGCACTATCACCATGGATCAGTTGGCGAGACTGTATATCAACGAGGTGGTATCGTGGTATGGGATTCCGATGTCGATTACTTCGGATAGAGATACGCGGTTTACATCTCGGTTCTGGCAGAGCTTCCAGCGTGAATTGGGCACTAGAGTTCAGTTGAGTACGGCTTACAGACCGCAGACTGATGGGCAGACCGAGCGCACCTATCAGTCGAGGATATGTTGCGAGTGTGTGCTATCGACTTCAGTGGCAACTGGGACGTGCATTTGCCGTTGGTCGAGTTCGCGTATAATAATAGCTATCACGCCACGATTAAGATGGCTCCATTTGAGGCACTATATGGGCGCAAGTGCCTGACCCCTGTGTGATGGGGCGAGGTTGGTTAGCGACCTATTAGCGGGCCGGAGCTGTTACAGGAGACCAGTGACAAGGTGGCTGTGATCAGGGAGCATATGAGGGTCGCCCAGAGCCGTCAGAAGAGCTATGTCGATCGCCGTTTAAAAGAGCTGGAATTCAGTGTTGGGGATCGAGTTTTGCTTAAAGTCTCACCGTGGAAAGGGGTCATCCGGTTCAGACATCGTGGGAAGCTAAGTCCGCGTTATATCGGGCCATTCGAGATTGTTGTCAGGGTCCGGGATCAGGCCTATCGATGCGATTGCCTTCAGATTTAGCCTGCGTGCACGATACTTTTCACGTGAGTCATTTCCGGAAGTGTCTGGCTAAAGATGATCAGTACGTGCCCCTATCCGAGATTACAGTCGACGATCAGCTGCGGTATGTGGAGCAGCCCGAGGCCATTACCGATAGAAAGATCAAGAAATTGAGAAATAAAGAGATTGCCTTGGTACTCATTCAGTGGAGACACCATAAGGGTACGAACGCCACCTGGGAGCGGGGGAGCCCGAGTCAGAGATGCGATCGAGATATCCTCACCTATTCCAGAGCTTGAGTTAGATTCCGGGACGGAATCTCTTTAAGAGGGGAGGATTTGTAACATCCATCTTTTGGACCTGCTACGTGGAATTATCTTAGTGGATAATTATTTAAATAATATTGGGTTGGTCCAATTATATCCCGTTTCGTGGATTGATACGTGTCGGGATTGGGCTTGCGTGTCATCGTGTTATAATTTTAGCGGATAGATTATATTTTTGGGATCACGGGATTAAATGAGTTAAATTGGCATTAATATTGAAAATGTGATATCGGGTTCGGGTTAATGGGTTCGGGACCGGCTAAAATAGAAACGTACATATATGTTTATCCTCTTTTCTTCTCTATCCATTTGAGATACCTAAAAGAGTGTTAGTGTGTGTTTGTGTGAGAAGTCCAGCAAGAAACCCTCTCAATTCCAGGATTTGTGTTGCTGAAACTTAGATTGAGCACCTTCACCTTCTCCTTTTTGTGTTCTTGAAGGTTATTGAGGTAAGATACTTTGGTTTCAAGGGCTTAGCTTATGTTGTATATTGAGAATTGATGGGAAATCTGTGTATAGTTGCTTTGTGATGATACGTACTGCTTATATGTAATTATTTGGGCTGAAAATCGAGTATGAGAGGAGTATTACTCCTGGGCAGAGTTGAAAATCGCTGAGTAGGAATGAGGTTTTCGCTTCGTCGCGGCGCGACCAAGGGACTGCGGGGAAAATCCGGGTTGGGTTTTCTGAAAGAGTTTTGAGTCGAATTCGTGTTGGATTCCTTCGGGATTGTGATATCGCCAAATTTACATATACTTTCTGGCGATATTTTCCCTCCATTTTACCTATTTTTATCGTTCCCGATAGTCATTTTTGGTCATTGACGAAGATAGTTTTGATTTCAGCCTTTACTGTTGAAAAGATGAAGATTTGGGCTCCAGCAGTTTTCGACTCGCCGAGTCATAAGCTCCACTCGCCGAGTCGACTTTAATTTTAGTAATTCCAGATTTCAGAAAGTTTTGACTCGCCGAGTCATATGGCTCGACTCGCCGAGTCGGCTGTTGATTGTACGTGCAGGTGGTTACTGGTGGTCCAATGGGCATTCGACACGCAATCGACTCGCCGAGTCGATCAGCATGAGTCGCCGAGTCGACAGCAGATATATAAACTTTTCACTCTCATTTCAGCAGGAGGGACGAACTTTTCACACTTTTTTAACACATTTGCTCTGCTCGTTTTTGAGAAGAA
>JAANYP010005783.1:0-81862 GCA_020465985.1 Centrapalus pauciflorus | reverse complement strand
GGCTCCGATACCAATTGTTGTTGTAGATTCCCAGATAATATCAGCACATTAATGTTCTATAAACTCTCACAATCAGAATATGCACTCAATAATTGTGAAATGATTAAAGAACAAAGAGAATGTTTTTGAGAGAATAAAAGTGGCGCCTGGACAAAAGATTTCAATTCTCATAAATGTCAACCGTGTCTATTGATACAAAACCCTAGGAGCCTAGTTGTTGGCTCTTTTTATTAACTTTCAAGGAATGGCACATTTGTCCCTTGAACTTTTCATACAAAATAAACTAACTAAGAAATAAATTACAAGACTAAATATTCTCTAAATAATTATTACAAAATAGATCACAAGATCGAAATTTAAATCTAACAGCTACTATTAATTCAATGTTAATTGCATGATTATCATCTTATCCCTAGTGTTATATTATAATCCAATGATTTAGATTGATCTATAGTTCTGCTCTAAATTAGGGATCTGTAATGATCCCTATATATATATATATATATATATATATATATATATATATATATATATATATATATATATATATATATATATATATATATATATATATATATATATATATATATATATATATGCTTAATGGATGAATACACGATTTTAAGAACATATAATTAGTACATAAGTTCATGTTATGTTCTTATATGTCTTTATGAGTATACACATATGTAAATGAAAGCTTAAATGACTTTATAAAAGTTACACATGTCCATGAAAAAAGGACATAAAAGCTTATGAGTTATCAGAATCAAAGTAGTAAAGTTTAAAGTCCCGAAAGTTTTAACAAAGTAATAAAGTTTAAAGTTATTGAAAGTGGGTCAGAGTTTGTAAAGCCAAGCCAAGTCCAGAAAGTCAAAGTATAAAGTGAAATCCTGAGATAACTCAGGTGGCGGAGTAATCCGCTTGATAAAGCTAAAATTAACAGCTCATCTTTGTGTGGCTGTGGCGGCAGTCCAGTTATATCATGCTTTTACCCACATTTCGCATTGTTGTATTGTATGTATTCTGATAAATCTATAATCTCACTAAGCCTTGCTTACAGTTGTTGTTAAATCTCTTTACAGGAAAAGATAAAGGAAAAGCACCTGCTGGACTAGTTCTTAGGTCTTTTAAGATCAAGTTAAAGTTTTCATAGACCACTACTCAAACAACCTATTGGTACAGTTTTGAAGATGATAATTGTGGTGGTTTGGGTATATTTCTTTTAGTTGTATGAGGATATGTATTAGACTAGTCTTGTACCCTTTATAAGTTTAATTTGAGCACTGTAACTATGTACTAAAATTTGTATTAAACTTATCCTAATAGTTGTACTGTAATTTGAATTCTGCACTTAATTATTCTATCTTAGTTATGATCGATATCGTGTTGCATATATGAGACCTAGAAGCTTAAGACTGCCACCTAAGGCGTGGTCGTCACAGGATGTTATCAGAGCCCATAGTTTGAGTGAATCAAGTATTATGTGGGTAATACTTGATCTCAAACTGAAGCAATACATAAGAATCAATCATTTAAGTGGTTTGAACTGAGATAGGATGTACAGACTGTTAGGATGGGAATAAGGGTACATAGTTATATTTCTATAAACTGAAAGTTACATGATTTTTTTCAGTAAAGATGTCTGGATCAGGTGATGTCCCTAACAACATGACTCCCCAACAAATGTTGGAGATGGTACAACAACTGTTAGCACAACAAGCAGAACAACAGAATAGAAATATGCAACAACAGTTTCAAGCCAAAGAAGAGGCTGAAGCTAAAAGACGAGGTGATAAGAAAAATAAAAGAAAAGATAAGCAAATCCAAAATCAAGAATCTGATTCTGATAGCTCCATGCCTGATGCCCAAATTGAACAGCCAAAAGGCTGTAAGTTTAAAGATCTTAAAGCAAGTGATGCCCTGAACTTTGAGGGTACTGTGAACCCAATCCATGCTTTGGACTGCATAAGCCATACTGAGGAGATCTTCAACATCTCCGACTGCCTCGATTTGAAGAAAGTAAAGTACGCTACTGCTCTGTTTGTCGGCAGTGCTCGTGCCTGGTGGAAGACACAGAAGAGCATTTATGGTGAAGAGGTCATTAAGACGTTAGAGTGGGACCAATTACTTGATATGTTTCAGGCAAAGTATTGTCCTGCTAACCAGCAAGACAAAATGGAGGTCCAGCTAATGCAGTTAACTCAAGGAACCAAGACAGTAGACGAGTATGAGCATGAGTTCTCATGGCTGTGTGGCTATTCTTCTTATCAAGTAGCCACAGAGGAAAAAAAGATGAACTGTCACACCCCGTTACACCGGTTGGCAACTAGGCATGACATCGCGAAAGCATAGTCATAATCAAGGGAACGACCACTAAATGGACGTTTTCAAAAATACATTAATAATCTTCAAAATATAATATTGTTTTTACATAACCCAAATAAAACGTTAAGTAGTTCACAAATTAAAGAGATACAAATACATAGCCCAAATGATATTAATAATGTAAATAAATCTCCGAAGGTTTGAAAATTTATGCGACTCCAAAAATATGGAAGCCTTGTTGTGCTTCCAATGCATGTAATTTGTCTTAATTACCTGAAAATACACGCTAAATACATCAACAAAATTGTTGGTGTGCTCATAGGTTTACACGAAAGAATGTTGTTAGGATCAAAATCACTACCTAAGATTAACTGGTTTGAATTAATCAGAGTATAAACCAATAACCTTGTATTGAATCAAAGTCCAATTAAGAAGTTTGCGGAATAACACTTAACTGTTTTAAGAAAAGCTTTCAAAACAAATAATCACATAAACACAATCAATAATTAAAAGTCATTTGTATTGCCAAACTCAATGATTACAATCACCTCTAATCTGTTTGATTAGACGAAGAACACCGATTGTTCTTAGGGTTTTTCAACCTTAAAGGCTTATAAAAACTTAATCAGAAAGACAATTACAACTGAATAAACTTTTACGTACAGACTTACAATAGAAAAACCTATTCTATGTATATATACTGCTTTCTGATTTGTTTCCTTGATAAACTTTGATTTCTCTGATAGTAGATATGCTTGAATTTTCGAATATATCTTTTCCTGAATATCAGCACTTTCTGTTTATTGAGCTGTTGAGCAGCTTGAAGTCTATCTGTTGAGCAACTTGAGTTTTAACACTGGCAGCTTGAACTTTTGAACTAGCAGCTCGAACTTCTTCAACTAACAACTTGAACTTTGTACTTACATAGAAATCTACTAACAGTTTGAGAAATCTAACTAACAGCTTGACATACTTAGAATATTTCCCAACAATCTCCCCCTAACTTAATTCTTTATACAAATAAGGAAATAAAACAAAGTAAAACTGTTATCTACAAACTAAGGCATCCAAAAACTTACAATTGTGAAAGTTTCTGATTGACTGCCTTCAAAAATTCTCTTTTCAACTTTTCTCTATCACAGTATATCTTCACTGAGCTCATTTGTACCAGCAATGCCCTTGGAAGATTCAAGAATTCAGAATTGAAGAACATGCTGGATCCATTTGCAAATTTGAGTCTGTATGTCTTTGATTTTACATACAGATCAACCTGTGCAATCTTCATCTCCTTGGCATCTTCTATATCTTTTCTGATTGACTCTGGATCAAAAATGCTTTTTAAATCTTTTATAGCCTGCTTGACCTGTGGAAGTGAAGACCTGACTTGAGTCACAGATCCAACATGATGCATTCTGGTAAGCTCATCCCTGGTCATCCCTTGAACTATGTGCATTATACTCTTATATTCTTCCTCCGGACCAGCTTCTCCTCTTACTACAAAATGATATCTTAAGTCAATGTCATCCATTGGCTTAGCATACCAGTATGTAATAGGAGGTTTTGAGAAGTCATGATGGTCGAGGGTCTTTTCAATCTCCATCACTTTTTGAAGTTAATGTTCAAATAGCACCCTTTTCACCTGATCAAGCTTTGCTTGAGTGATTGCTTCTGATTGAGGATTAGTAGCAACAGCTTGAACAGGTGGAGAAGGATCAATGGCACCAGTTTGACTTGGTTCCTGTTGGCTTTGGACTTGAGGAGAGACTTTGGCTATTTTTCGTTTTTCCATATCCTTATCATGAATCTCTTACAGCCTCTCTGTATTCATGGACTGAACCATCTTCTTTGGAATTCCAGCTGAATAGGCAAAATTGATCAAAAACCTTCTGTGCTCTGCCTTTGAATGCCCTGTTGGCATTATCCTTTTCTTCTCATTCTGTTTAACCACAAACCCTCTTAGGTAAGCACCTAAGGTTTCATCATCTTGCATTGGAGCATGGGTTTGCTGGTCCAGAAGTTCATCTTGTTCCTCTGCTAACTGTCTGGCAAATTCAGCATCATGGGCAACCTGGGCATCTCTAGATGAAAATTTGTGCTTTGGAGATTCTATGAGGATGCCTTTGCCATTATCGTTGGTTACAGAAGTTGTAGCTTGGACTGTACTGATAGGAGCTTGACTGCCTTCTCGAATAACAACTCCTGTTGTTCTTATAGGAGCAGCTTAAGTTTCTAGGCTAACAGCTTGAGTAGCTGCTGGGACTGCTAGCCTAGAATCTTGGACTGTTGGAGTAGGAGCTGGAGCTGCTTGGACTGAACTAGGGATCTCCTGATTCTCCCCCTTTTTGGATGCATTGGTTTGGTCAGGAGGACCTATAACCTTTGCCATTAGGGTTCAAATCATCTTCTCAAGTTGAGTGATTTTATTTCCACAGAGGGTGAACCCTTTATGAAAGTAATCCATTCTTTGATTCTGCGCGGATACTGTCTGTTGAAGTGCTCTGATTTGTGCTCCCTGTGTAGCAATAATGGACTGATAATATTCCAATACTGCCACAACAGGTTTCAGCTGAGGATCCGTTAATAACATAAGTTGCAGACTAGCCTCAAGATCAGCAAAAGAGTGTGGTGTTTGTGATCTATCACTGGCAGGTATTCCAGAGGTAGAAACCTCTGGGCCCCTCTGTTCTTGATCCTGGGGACTTCCAGAAGGTGCTTGTACACCCTCTGTTGCCATGGGTGTGGTCTTAATGATGTTGACACTGTTGTGAATTGTAGTTTCACATCAATCATGCAACAAATTAAGAACAATAACAATTCAGTAACCAAACAACTAACCGAATGATTGATTATCAGAAAATGTCGATTACAATGATGAGAGAATAATTCCAATTCTAGTAACTGCTATCTTCCGTACAAAAATGCAAATGTCAGATCTATTTCTATTGAAAGTCAAACATACTATTTATATACATATTTGACAACTATTAAAGAAATACAAAACAACCCCTAGACTTTGTTTCCATCAATTAAAATACAATCTAACATTCTCCCCCTTTAATGGAAAGACCAAAGTCTTTAAATTGATAAACCCAGCTTTTGTTCAAATCTTCTAACGCTTTAATGATCCGAGAGCCTCCATTCAATCTTTGAAATAAACTCAACCATGAGTCTTCGGTCATTTACAAATAGAGCTCCTTTCTTCGTCTTTCTTTTCTTATCAGCTGCAAGCATTCCTTTTAAACCACTCAAAACATTATTCAGAGTCCCATCTGAAAATTTGTTCAGCTCTGTACATCTCATAGCTCTTAACATCTTATTTCTATCTCTGTACATAACTGTTGGATGTTTTACCATGATAACTTGGAATTCTTTCAACTCTCCTGCAAACTTGATATCTCTGTGAGGAGCTGTCATGTTGATCTTCCTCATACCCCGTTCAACACCTATCTGTAGATCTTGCACTGACATCAATACCAATTTGGTATGCATGAAGTGAAACAGTGTCTTAAGTGCAAATCTGCAGTGTTCATTTCGTTTGTTTCTGCACAACTCATCAAATAGATCTTCAATGTCGACCAAGTGCATATTGAACATATCTGCTTCTGTGAACGTATAGGTGTTTCCATCTGCTCTAGTAACAGTGAATGTTGGATAGAAGATCTTAACAAATCTGTTCTTTTCAATTTTCACCAGATCAACTATCCTGAACTCACTCCTAACCTTCTCAACTTCTTGAGTCTTATATCTTAGAAAGCTAGCATAGTTGACCAGATTCGGCATGTTCGGCTCTAAAACTCTAAATAACTTGAGAAAAGAACATGGTGCTTGTTTCTTGCAAAATATTCGTTTTTCAAGAATATCTTCGATGTATGGCATCTTGTTCCTTTTTCTGATAAACTCTGCCGATCTATTCTCTGGAAGCTCAAGTTTCTTAACTTTCTTTTTGCTGATCTCATCTTTGTTCAACAGTGTCAGCATGTCTTGAATTTCCCTCTGAACGACTTGTTGTGCTTCAAATCTGAGTCTATGTTGTTTTTGAGACTCATCAGCAAGCACATATTCATTGAAGAACCTTTCCATCACCTCAACCTCATTCAATTCAACCTTTTCTTGAACAACCACGTTTTCAACTGGAAACTCTTCAATTTCTTCCTTTACTTGAATAACCATCCCAGGCTTTTCAACCGTTGGTGTCGATTCAATATCTTTCAAGATCTCCTGAACTAAACCTTCCTCCTCTTCAATCCTTTCAGCTCTAAAATCAATATCAGTCAAAGTAATTACATCATTATCTTCAGACACTTCAATGTATTCCTCTCTCTCTTCTCCTACTCCTTGAATACTCAAACCATGATGCTTATCTTGAACATCTTCATCAGAATCAATATATTCTACAAAATTGTAAATATCAGACTGAATGTTCAAAGGAACTGGAACATCTTCATGAAGAATCAATCCCAGCTCACTTTGTTCACCAGCCGATTCTTTTGAGCCCCCGGCCTCTCTCTCTTTAACTTCAGTTTCTTTTTCTGGGTATGTGATCATCAATACCCCAGGTGTAGTTTCATCAAGCTTTCTCCTCTTCTCCCCCTCATGAGGAGCATCATCGGAGTCCTCATCATGTTCATCATGTTTCCTCTTGGATGAGGAAGCTTGAGCCTTACAGGTTTCCTCAACTGCTGCAACCCTTTCTGATAAATTGCCCAATGCAGTTATCACTGTGCTTTCTAAACTTATCATGCGTTCTCTCATTTCATCAAATTGTTCGAACACAAAATCTTTCAACTCTTCTTTCAACTCATTGATAGCTTGATTAGATTCAGATTGCCTCATTGATTCTTCTGCAACAGACTTACCCTTTAAGAACTTGTGAATGTTTGACATCTGTGCCATTACCTCAGCCAATTGAGCAGATTCATGCGTGTTCACCCCAACAACAACTTCATTTAATGCTTGATTTAATGTTGATTCAGTTACGAACGGGGATAAAGTCACCACTGGGTCACGTAGACTTCCAGTTGTCACAACAGTCGAACTTGCAAAAAGTACGTCTGTGTGGCCAGTACTCAGAGTTGGTAAAGTAGTTGCTCTGACTGGACTTCCACCCTCTTCAAGCGACGGAGCAACAAATGCTTCCGTTGCTGAGGATGTTCAAGTAGGAACACAAAGTTCAACCACACTAACTTCAACGGATGAAGTTGACTCGAGTGTCCTAGGCTGTATAGGATCTATACTCAGTAATTGAATTGAAGTCGTACACTCGGGCAGCTGTGTACTTGTTTCAATATCCATCAAGTCCAAATGACTCTCAGATAGACTATAAGGTTCATCCCGGTGCTCAATTGAAACAATCTCCTGTTGAGAAGAGACTGAGTGGATGGTTGGGTGTGCAGTCGTCAGTGGGATACTGACTTCTTCAATGCTAACACTCATAGGAGAGCTAACAGCAGATGTGGTTATACCCCGGCTGTCTAGGGTTATGGTATCCCGCACACTCTCTTCAGTAGTGCTTACTATATCTATCAGCACCATCATCATCATAGGAGAGCTACCTCCCTCAATGATGATCACCTCCATCAGCACCATCATCATCATCATCATCATTATCATCTCCTTCACCTTCTTCTTCTTGGATATCCGACAAAGTTCTCTCGGAATCAGATTTCTCAGCCTCTTCCTCACCTCCCCTTACAACAACATCTCCCTCACTCACAGATTGGGCACCCTGAACTTCAGCCCCTTGCTGAGGTTCCTTTAGTCCTAAGGCTCCTTGGGTAAGAGATCTCGGCTCCTGGGTCTCTATTGGAGCATGATCTATCCTATACAATCTCACATGCTCACTCTCTTGATCCGCATATTTTAACAACGACTCGGGGATTGGCATAATATTTGCATTTGGAGAATCCGGCACTTCGTGTAAGCTCATCATCACATAATCTGGACATCGCTGTGAATTGGCTCGCTTCGGAATATTTTCATTTGCTCGAAGAATTACTCGGATAAGAATTTGTATAAACCTCTGGAGTGGAACAAATTGTCTTGCTCTATTTGTGGTTTTTGCAAGAACAATCTCCTTTAAGTCCTCCCAGATGCACTGAGCAAAATCATAACGCTTCTTAAACGCGATTCCATGAAAAATCCTTAAACAATGAATGCTGCATCTGTCGATGCCTGTGTGCTTAGACGTCATACACCTATTGATAGTTACAAATAGCGTGTACCATTCCTCATTCAAGACATTCCTATGGAATTTGGAGCTCTTTGGTAGTGGCTTTGAGTAGCCCAAGCAGATCAGAACATGAACTAACTCCTTATCCGACACAAAATCTTCAAAATCAGCCAACTCTAGAAAGTTAACTGTGTCTATACGTCTTGGAAGAAATAGATTGTGACGAAGTCTGGCTAGAGTGATTTTAGTTTTGAATTGGTCTCTTGTTACTTTGAAATGGTGATTGCCGTCAGCAGGAACAAATTTGACTGTGTGCCAAAATTGTTGTAGGTATACCTGTGGGATAGAAGGTTTATATTGAAGCAGATAACCTAATGGATGGCCTTTGAGGATGTCAACTATGATAGGATGACTGGCTTTAATAACCTTGGTATCCAGACGATGGTTATTATCTCTAAAAGGTAGGCAATGTTTAGGTTTAACCAATTGGTTATCTGGGATGATATTTGACTGTGAGGGACGGGCAACTGAAGTAGAACGAACAGGTGTGGAAACAAGAGTATGATTGGATGATGAATGGGAGTCAGATGAATTGGAATTCTGAGACTGCACTGGAGATGCCATTTGAACACCTCTAAACAAATAAAAATCATGTTAGTCAGATCAGGTACACAAATGACAATCCTTCAAATGTAGAAAAATTGTAACATTTCATCAGAAATTATAAAAAGTTGTTATTTTCTGTTTAATGCATCGGGATTACAGACAATAATAAACTATTATTGACAGGACTCTAGAGTCAATCGTTTAGAGACCAATGTTAGAAAATTACAACTTTATGATAATTTCTTGAAAAAATGTGACATTTGTTAAATATCTAACACTTAGAACAAATTTTTATTGAAACTCGAATGAAATTACTTCATTCTCGAATGACTATTGATTAATCTCGGGTGACAAATGAAACAACTCTACTTAGTCTATGAATAAACTCGAATAAGACTATATGCAACTCGAATTACATATGTATGAAACTCGAATAAAACATGAAAATTCTCGAGTAAGCCTTAAGTGTTCTCGTATGTTCTAGTAGTCCAACGCGAATGAATAAGGCATTTTCTCGAATTCAACATATGACCAACTCGAATGAAACAAGTATTAAACTCGAATGAAACATGAGAGTATGTGGACTCTCTGTTATGTCTAACACTCAACTCGTATGAATAAGACACTTTCTCGATAATCATATTACCCCAACTCGAATAAACTATAAGTGTTCTCGGACAATGTATTAATCGAGATTTAAGTTCTGAAAATTTTCCAAATCCAACAAACTTGGTCAACTCGCATGATACACATAAGTTCCTCGAATAAACCCTTAGTCAACTCGAGTGACATAGAGAGTTTCTCGATTATCATGTGAATCAACTCGAATGAACTAAGACCTTTCTCAAATATCATTGAAAGCTACTCGAATGACTCTTGGACATTTCTCGAGTATAGCTTTAAACGAGAAACTTTTCTTGAAATTATTTTTCAAGTTTACTTCCACTGATTTACCAAAAATCAATTTCATGGACCTTTTCATTGAATAAACACTTGTGTCCCACTCGAAATTCAATTTTAAACACATTTGATTTACTGAACTTTGAACAAAAACAACATTGAAGTTGTTAAAAATTCAAATTTCAGAATCATGAAGAACACGAACTTTCTGAAACTAAAATCGAACTTTCTATTTGTGTGGTTTGATTTGAACCATGAAATTTCAGATTCATGTCCATATTCATAAACCAAAACTTACCACACATTTAATTTCAGATTTATGAACAACTAATTCTAAACACCATTAACATACAAATACGTAAAATATACGAACACATATATCACAATACTGAAATGAACTCTGTACAAATACAAGAAACAACTAAAAACTTTTACTCACAATCTGATGAAAAGATATCTTTAGTCCGTTGATGATGTTTGTGGGTTTTTTGGTTTCTTAAAGGTGAAGAAATGTTTTTGGAGAAGACGATGAATAGCGTGTATCCGAAAAATGACTTTGAAATTGAAATTTCAAATTTATATGTTGTGAAAAAAAAATTGACCGGCCCACCTTTTATTTGAAAAAAAAATTGACCGGCCCAAATTTTATTTGAAAAAAAAAATTGACCGGCCCATATTTGAATGTAATAAAAATTCGGCCCATCTTCAACTCACATTTCTTAACCCAATTATTTAAACCCATATATCTTTTCAACAAACATTGTGACTAAGAAAATAATAAAAAAAAAAGATCAAGATAAAATTTGATTATCAAAAAAAATTTGAAAACACTCACATAAAAAAAATACAATACAAAAAAAATTCAATTTAAAAAATATTAACAACAAACAAAAAAAAATTTTAAACTCAAAAAAAAAATTTTTAAATGCTCAATTGCTCCCCCTTTAATTTCTGAAAGCTGCTCCCCCTCAACTGTATATCATATTTATCAACTCAGCTTCCCCTACAAAATAACAGATAAAAGTTTATAGATTTATTCAAAATCAGATCCATTTCTTTTCTGCTCCCCCTGCACATGACAATCCAGATCTTGTTAAATTCCAAAGAATATTAACTCTTTAAAATTCAAGAATTTAACATCAGACTAAAATCAATAAAAAATGAAAATTTTAAAATTATAAATTGAAACTACTGAATTATTAAATCTTAACGATTCAACATACGTAATTTGTATACCAAAAAATTAAACCGTTTTTCATCTAACGATTTGGTAAACAAATCAGCTAGTTGATATTCAGTAGGCACAAAATATAATTCTATATTTCCATTTTCTACATGATCTTTTATAAAATGATACCGAATGTCAGTGTGTTTTGTTTTTGAATGTTGCACCGGATTTGATGCAATAGCTATTGCGCTCTGAGAATCACAGTAGATTGGTATTTTGTTTGGTGTAAACCCGTAATCGCGCAGTTGACTCTTCATCCACAACACTTGAGAACAGCAAGAAGATACGACAACGTACTCTGCTTCAGCTGTAGATAATGAGACGCAATGTTGTTTCTTGGATGACCAACATACGGGTTTGTCACCTAAGAACTGTACTGCTCCAGACGTACTTTTTCTGTCCATCTTATCACCTGTGTGATCAGCGTCAGAAAAAGCAGTTAGATTAAATGAAGATTCTCTAGGATACCACAAACCAAGATTTGGAGTTCCTTTGAGATATCTTAAAATTCGTTTCGCAGCTGTTAAGTGTGATTCCTTAGGATTTGCCTGATATCTTGCACAGACACATGTAGCAACCATAATATCTGGTCTACTAGCTGTTAAGTACATTAATGACCCAATTATACCTCGATAATGAGTCACATCTACAGGTTTCCCTGAGATGTCCTCATCGAGTTTTGACTTTGAATCCGGAGCCATGGGAGTTTTCATAGGAGTACTGTTGACCATGTTAAATTTCTTTAACATGTCTTGTATATATTTTGACTGATTGATAAAAATACCATCAGCTAATTGTTTTACTTGTAATCCTAAGAAAAAATTTATTTCCCCCATCATGCTCATTTCGAATTTTTGGGACATTAAAAATGCGAATTTCTTACAAAATTCTGGATTTGTAGACCCAAATATTATGTCGTCTACATATATTTGTATAACTATGATATCCGGCCCCTGACGTTTTATAAACAGGGTTGTGTCAACTGCACCTTTTGTAAATCCACATTTCAACAGATATGTTGAAAGTGCATCATACCAAGCACGCGGTGCTTGTTTAAGGCCATACAGTGACTTATCTAAAATATTTACATGACCAGGTCTCGAATGATCAGTAAAACCTTCGGGCTGATATGTATATACTTCATCTGTTAGTTCCCCGTTTAAAAACGCAGTTTTAACATGCATTTGATAGACTGTAAAGTTTTTATGAGCGGCAAAAGCTAAAAACATTCTAAGGGCTTCAATTCGTGCAACTGGTGCAAACGTTTCATCGTAGTCAATCCCTTCTTGTTGGTTGTATCATTTGGCAACGAGACGAGCTGTATTCCGAATGATTACTCCATGTTCATCTTTCTTGTTTTTAAAGATCCATTTCGTGCCTATAATGGATTTGTCTTTTGGGCGCTCAACAACTCCACCCATCTCTAGGAATTTCTCCCATCCTAAAGCCCTAAACAACTCCACCACACCATAGTTTCCAAAGTCATCCTTGTCTAGCTTCTTCTCGTAAATGTGCTTGGTATCCTCTCCCCAGTTTTCCATGAACAGTTCAGCCCGTATGCGTTCATCATGCTCGGAGAGAGACTTGGTAGGATCCCATTCGACTGGAGGACGAATCACTTGTGCCGGTGTAGTTTTATTTCTTTTTGCTATACCCTTTGAGACGATGATCCAGACATTTTAAGCCTGCTACACAGTGAACAAACACAAGAGAGAAAAAATGTTGAACTAATTAGTTGTTAACACACATATTTTCTCTGTGTTCACCTTGCAACCAAAGGCATCTAAAGAGTTAAACTCAACTTCCTATCATACAAATGACCAATAATCATGCATGCTAAACAAAAAATTGTTGGACACCACCCTTCCCAACTTAGAGGAAACTGATGTCCTCATCACATAGAAAACCACTAAGCAAGCATAGATAAGTGAAAATTAAGGCAAAAATCACATAAATTCATCACAGAAAAGCAGAAACTTGTTCAAAAGAAAGGGAAAGGGAAGGAGAGAGCTAAAGTAGGTAGTACAGACGAAATTGTTCAATGCCACACACGACATAATTGGCCACAAAACAAATAAATCATACGAAAGCAACCATTACAACCTATTAAACCAAATCCACATCCTCGTCACGCATGGGAGTCTTATCCTTCCCACTTCTGTCCAAGCCACAGCCATCCTCGCCACCGTCTCTGCCGCATCCTCATTTGGCCCTTCATCTTCCTGCACTGCCTGTGCCATTTCAAACATGCGGTCCACCTTCTTTCTCGTTTCCTCTAAAGTGGGCAACACCTTTTGCTGCATCTGATTATAGAGCTTGCAGACCATGTTTGTTAGGTCCGTCTATGTTTTCTTGACCCCATCAAGGTCAACAGCAACCACAGTAGATGAAGATTCTCCCACAACACGTTCAGGTGACGGAGTCGGTGTCCTTGGCCTATCCAAAGTTGTCTCGTAGCCGCTCATGAGATCACGAATGATTGATTTGTCCCCCGCACGTATGAACCTCGTGCGACTAAATAGCTGCTTCGTGAAATGCTTTTCCCGGTCTGGAATGACTGAAAATCTTGGATTTGGTGGCAGGTTACCCATCAAGTCTAACAATTCAGAAATCATCCTGGCTTGAACTAATTCAGTACGGTTGGAAGACATAACGGAACCCCAAATGTTTGCCAACACCAAGTGGCTCAATGATATGCATGGTGTACCGGTCAGCAGGGAGTGAACAACCACAATATCTTTCATCTTCACGCTTGTCGTGTCAGCATGTCGTGGCAAAACTTTATACAGAACTTACTTCCAGAGATCTTTGGCAAGCGGCCGGAGGTCTTTACGTGCATGAGCGGTGTACGATTTAGCCTAGGACGGGGTTAGCTCAAAAACTGTGGACACGTAATTATACCAAATTTCAGGAGACACGAGAGGGAGCTCCTTAAGACTCTCTTCATCCCACACCTCATGTCCCAGAGATGACCAATCAGTAGCTATCGAGTTGTCAAAACCCAATATCATCTTGATCCTCTCTGCCGACAACTCAATATCGTGTCCTCCTACTGAAGCGTGTAAAATCAATGGTGCTAATGGTTCTCCTCTCCTCCTCCGCACTGGGTCACAAAATTCTTTTAGCGCGTCTGGGTAGACGACATCCTTTGTCCAATCTAGTTCTGCCAACCAGCCTAACCTCCCAAATGTGCATGAAATGCATGTATATAAGAGGATTACAACTCAACACATACATAATCGACATATTAACACTAAGAAGCACTCAAGCATCACATATACCTTAACCAAGTTCTCATGGGACGATGGAAACATTTCAAAACAAGAATGTGGTGAGAAAAGTTTACCTGATCAAGGAGTAGTTAGGATTACGCAAAAGATGACATCGAAGAAGTGAAAACCATCTAGCGTCCGAAGAAGGGTTGAGAGCGTTTTTGAGTGAAAAGGAAACGGTGGAATGAGATTAATGACGCCAAAAAGGAGGTTTTAATAGTGGAAGGTGGATAGCGTCATATCTGGCGTCTGAGACGGTGAAGAGCGTCGGCGATGGTGTACTAAGCGTCCTTAGGATGCTATTTTTCTGTAATTAAATTAATGTCAGCGTTTGAGACACCCACTAGGACGCCGTGCACTTATGCGCGTTTCAAAGCAATCCTTCGGCGTCTGACCTAGCGTCCTGGACGGTATTGCCGCGTCTGAAATCTCCAAGTAGCATCCCTTGGACGCCAACCTTCTGATTGGAAATTATTATCAGCGTCTAGGACGCCCAATAGAACGCCACTCCCTTGTGCGCGTTTCGAAGTTATACTCGAGCGTCCAACCTAGCGTCTCCCACGATGTCTTAGAGTCGAAAACCCCCTAAAGAAGCGTCTACCCTACGGTGTCTCTCTGTTTCAAAATTAATTCCTGTGTTCTAGACGCTTACTAGGACGATGTTACTCAAACTCGTCAAATACCTTCGCCAAACCTCTCCAACTCGCTCAATAACTGACACTCCCGCTCATTTCCAAGTTAAATATTTAAACTACACTATCCTAAAATAAAATCAACACAACATAAAAACAACCATTTTCGTAGGGAACATGGCTACACTTAGCATGTGTAGCAAGCCTTTTAAAGCATCCAATTACTTATATGGACGAGTTAAGTCTCGTGAGGGTTTGAAGTGAATATACCCACAAACTTCGTTACCTGCTTAACTTACAGAGACGAATATATTGCCTCCTCAAGAGCCACTACCTCAATCAACGTAGCTTGTTCACCTTCAACTTTGATACAACCTTCAACATAGAACTTAAGTCTGTGGCCATTCACCATAAATGAGTTCCCATGCTTAAGATCCTTAATCTCCACTGCTCCATTTTGGTACACATGAACAACTTCATACGGTCCCGTCCACTTATTCCTTAGCTTACCTGGAAACAATTTAAGACGTGAGTTGGAAAGCCAAACTTTATTACCTACAACAAAACTTTTCTTCCTCAAGTGCTTATCATGAAAGTGCTTAGTCTTCTCCTTGTAGATCCTTGCACTTTCATAGGCTTCCATTCTCATTTCCTCCAGCTCTGCCAACTGAAATTTCCTCATTTTACCTGCATCAGCAATATCAAAATTAGCATTTCCAATAGCCCAAGTATCCCTATGCTCTAGTTCCACAGGTAAATGACAAGGTTTCCCATAGACCAATGTATACGGTGACAGGCCAATAGGGGTCTTATATGCAGTCCTGTATGCCCACAATGCATCATCTAGCCTTAAAGACCAATCTTTGCGACTAGGCTTCACAGTTTTCTCTAAAATCCGTTTAACCTCCCTATTAGACACCTCAACTTGACCACTCGTCTGTGGGTGGTAAGGAGTGGCAACACGGTGAGTGAACCGATAATGTTTTAACAAAGTGTGAAGCTGAAAATTCTTGAAATGGATTCCTCTATCGCTAATGATAGCTTTGGGAATCCCATGTCGTGAGAAGATGTTCTTTTTAACAAATTTACACACAACTTTGTTATCATTATGCCTTGTTGCCTTAGCCTCAACCCATTTAGACACATAATCTACAGCCACTAAAATGTACTCAAATCCAAAGGAAACAGGAAATGGGCCCATGAAATCTATTCCGCAAACATCAAAGATTTCTACTTTTAAGATGGGATCAATCGGCATTGGATCTTTTTTGTAAATCCACCCACCCTGTTGGCATCTAAGACAAGATTTGAAAAACTCATAGGCATCATTAAACAAAGAAGGCTAAAGGAAACCACACTCTAAAACCTTATGAGCTGTTTTCTAGGCACTAAAGTGCCCCCCACATGCTAGACTATGGCAGTGAGTAAGAATATCAAGTTGGTCTGTCTCCGGTACACATCTTCGAATGATCTGATCAGCACCAACCTTGAAAAAATCAGGGTCGTCCCAGAGGTAGTGCTTAGCTTGGGCTTAAAAGCATTTCCGCTGTTGAGATGTCCAATGAACTGGTGTCTTACCTGTCACGAAATAATTAACCAAGTTAGCAAACCAAGGTAATTTAGACCCAAACTATAGTTGCTCATCAGGAAAAGACTCTTTCATCACTTCAATCACATTTGGGGTCAATCTCGGCAGCCTAGACAAGTGATCCGCCACTACATTCTCAAAACCCTTCTTATCTCTAATTTCCAAGTCAAACTCTTGTAACAAAAAAATCCATCGGATCAGTCTGGGCTTGGTATCTTTCTTATTCAAGAGGTACTTCAAAGAACTTATGATCAGAGTATACTATCACTTTTGCCCCCCCATACATAAGCACAAAACTTATCCCACGCATACATTACTGCTAACAACTCTTTCCCTGTAGTAATGTAGTTTTGTTGTGCCTCCGAGAACATCTTACTGGCATAATAGATTACCACTGGTTTCTTATCGACTCTCTATCCCAATACTGCTCCCACCGCAAAGTCATTTGCGTCACACATGATTTCGGGCGGTTTGGTCCAGTCCGGTGACTGCAAGATAGGAGCATTAGTAAACTTCGCTTTCAGCAACTCGAATGCCTTCAAACATGCCTCATCAAATACAAACTCCACATCCTTCACCAGCAGATTACACAGTGGCTTGGAGATAGTGCTGAAGTCCTTAATAAATCTCCTATAAAATCTGGTGTGCCCTAGGAATGATTTAACTCCCTTCACACTTGTTGGTGGTGGTAACGATGATATAAGCTGAATCTTCGCTTTATCCACCTCCATTCCCTTCTCAGAAAACACATGGCCTAGCACAATTCCTTCTTTTAACATAAAATGGCTTTTCTCCCAGCTTAACACCAAATTAGTTTCAGTGCACCTTTTCAAAACTTGCTCCAAGTGGTGTAAACATCCTTCAAATGTCTTGTCGAAAATGGAGAAATCATTCGTAAAGATTTCCAAAGAACCTCCTACCATATCAGAAAATATCGCCATCATGCACCTCTGAAAAGTAGCAGGAGCGTTACACAGCACAAATGGCATTCGCCGATAAGCAAATGTCCCATAAGGACAGGTAAACGTGGCCTTTTCTTGGTCATCTGGATGGATCGGAATCTGATTGTACCCCGAATAACCATCTAGAAAACAATAATATTTCTGCCCGGCTAGCTTTTCAACGATCTGATCTATGAAAGGTAGAGGGAAATGGTCCTTTGATGTAGCTGCGTTCAGCTTCCTATAGTCTATACATACCCTCCAGCCTGCTACTGGTCGAGTTGCAATCTGACCATCCTCAGTATTGATCACTGTTACCATGGACTTTTTAGGGACGGTCTGTGTGGGGCTGACCCATTGCCTGTTAGAAATGGGGTAAATAATAGCTGCATCCAGCCATTTCAACACCTCCTTCTTCACCACTTCTCTCAGATTTGGATTTAGTCTTCGCTGTGCATCCCGTGAAGGTTTAATGTCAACCTCAGTTATAATTCTGTGCATGCAGATCATGGGACTTATCCCCTCAAGATCAGATATTGTCCAACCCATCGCAACCTTATGCTTCCCCAAAACCTCAATTAACGCTTTCTCTTCAACTTTTGACAAATCTGAAGCTATAATCATTGGCAAACTTTAATGTGTCCCTAAAAGCACGTAGTTAAGATGGGTGGGTAAGGCTTTGAGTTCCAAAGTGGGAGCTTGCTCTAGAGAAGGTCTTGTTGACTCAGGAAGATTTTTCAGGTAGCTTCTCAAACTTTAACGACCAAGGAGGCTGCCTATTCTGTTTTGTCCCCCCGACCATCTCCTCTAAGCTCGTCAACCATCCACATTCAACCTCTTCCTGCTCTTGACATGACAACACATAATCCAAGTCGTTTCTACTAGTCATCAATGGTGCTTGGGATCCTGCTAACTCATCAATACAGTCAATCAAATAGCACTCTCAATCAAAAGAAACGTTAGGAACAACATTAAAAACATTCAACTTCAACTTTCTATTCCCAAAAGCTAAGTCTAAGACTCCCGTCGTACAATTTATTTGGGCATTTATGGTAGCCAAAAATGGCCTGCCTAAAATAATTGTAGGTTGGTTGTCCTGACTCATATGATCTGAATCCAACACAAAAAAATCTACCGGGTAATAGAAATCTTCAACTTTTTACAATCACATCGGTTAGCATGCCCCTTGGAATCTTAGTAGATCGATCAACTAGCTATAACACCACATCAGTGGGTTTTAGGCTTCCCATATCGTGCTGATCGAATAAGTTTCCAGGGAGTATGTTAATACTCGCACCTAAATCTAGCAATGCTTTCTTAATCCTAACATTACCGATAGTAAAAGGGATGAGGGGTGAACCTGGATCCTTTAGCTTTGGTGGTAGAGAACCCGAGACTACGACACTTACCTGCTCTGCGAGGTTGATTTGCTTTGGCAACGCCGTATTAAGTTTGCGCTTCTGAGTACACAAGTCCTTCAAAAATTTGGCGTAAGCCGGAACTTGCTGCAATGCTTTTACCAATGAAATATTAATCTTCACTTGATTGAACATCTCCCATAGGTTCTCTATCTGTGGCCCTTTCTTCCCAAAGGTTGGCCTGCTCGGACCCTCTAGTGCTGACGAATATGGAGGTGTTGGTTCAGGCGTTGATTGTTTTTCCTTTTCCACTACAACTTCTTCAAACTGAGCTTTCTTTTTCAACTTGACCTCTCGTTCAGACTCTGTTTATGGGCCTGATTTCCCACCATCAACTACCTGTTCAACCTCACTCTCCAGTTCTACCCCTTCCGGCATAACCACAAATTTTATCTAACTTCTTTCCACTACGTAAAGTAGTCACCTTGTGCAGCTTACTAACTTCATTTAGCTCCTCTACTTCATGTACTGTCTGCTCTCTTTACCCTTGGAATTAGAGGGATTTACTTGGGTATTGCTTGGTAATCTACCCTCGTCTCTTTTAGTGAGCTGATCCACAATCTGCCCCATCTGCTTTTCTATACTGGCCGTTGACTTAGTTTGAACATACGATTGTTGCTCCAGATAGTCCATAAGTTGATCCATATTTGAGTCTTTTGGAGCTTCTTGGGTTGTTGGTTCATTCTTTTCCTTAGTACCAAATGATGTACCGCCATAGAAGTTCCTATTCTGTGGGTATCTATTCCCCTGATCAAATCTGGGTTTTGCAAATTCATCGACCCTCTGGTCATTCCTGCAACAAAAGTTAGGATGATGCCTCCACCCAGGATTGTAAGTTTCTGAGTGAGGGTCAAACCTATCCTGTCGTGGCCGAAATCCAGAAATCTCACCAGCTTGTTCCCCTTGGACATGAAAACAAAACTCTGATGTATGAGTGTGCTCCCCACATGTAACACACATAATAGGAGCTCTATGTTCTGTCTGCACCTTCCTCATCAAGGCATCCATCTTTTTACTGAGGGCTTCTATATTCGAGGTGACATCTCTCTTCCAAGCATCATCAATTCCCAGAACTTGGTCTCCAATCGATGTATCAGACCCGGCTTGTACATTAGACCCCTTAGCCAACTGTGCAAGTAACTCCCATGATTCATCATGTTCCTTAGCCAAGAATGTACCACTGGATGCTGCTGTAATCATATTCCTGCTCTCTTGACTGATGCCATCAAAGAAGTTTTTCACCAACATCCACTTAGACACCTCATGATGTGGGCATGCTCGTAACATCTCATTCAATCTCTCGAATGCCTCAGGGAATTGCTCCCCTGGTTTTTGCTTGAAACTTGTGATACTGTTCCTCTTTTTGGTGGTTTTACTAATTGAGTAAAACTCATTAAGGAAGGCTCTCTTCATCTCTTCCCAATTAGGAATGCTATTTGCGGGCAACGAGGTGAACCAATGTTTGGCCTTGTCCTTCAAAGAAAAAGGGAACCATCTCAGTTTGAGAGTATCCGTGGGTAACCTCTGCACTCTATTGGCTTTGCATATAGCTGAAAATTTGGCTAAGTGATCATATGGCTCTTCGCTCTTCGTTCCATGAAATTGAGGAATAATGTTAAACAAGTGAGTCTTGATTTCTGGCTCATTCTCAACTTCTGGGTATTGGATAGGTGACATATCAGGTAAGTCACCAGGCCTTTAATGGGACTCCACAGTCCTCCTGTCATCCCCATATCTACGTTGGGTTCACTATCAAGTTCTGATTCCTCCGAATGTATAGATTGCTCTTTTGAATCGGATGTCTCCGTTGCACTTGAATCACCAACAGGTTCTCCACTACTCCAATATCCTCTATGTAGGTTTCTTAGTGAACGAGCAGTTCTTTCTATCTCTGTTTCGTATTACAATGGAGAAGTTCTCCCAGAGTAACGAGTATGCATTACCTGAGATACACACACATAACGTGAAGATTCTGAACTTACTGTTCAGAATGTTTAAGAGAAATAATAATAACTAAAACTGACTGAAATTTAAAGAACAAAAAGAAAATAACTAGCTACTATAAACAAGAATATATACAGAAACAATTACTCCAAAACTAAATTAACAAGCGCTGTCAATCCCCGGCAACGGCGCCATCTTGATAGACTCAGTCGTATGAGTACCAAAAAAAACCCAAAACACACTATGTAGATAGGGTAGGTGGGACCGAATCCACAGGGAAAGTCAGGTCGTTAATTTAGCCCTAGAGGCTGTTTGGATTGAAATTGTAATCATTTGCTTTGAATTAATAAACTACAATCGATTACTACTATTGCATTCTAACATAAAGGAGTTGAATTGTAGAGTTTCACTTAAGGGGAACATGAGTTTGCTCTCTTGTTGTACATATTATGGCAATTCGGAATGTTCAAGATACAATTTTCATGGGAATGAGCTAGACTTCACAACTAATGCTCTTAAGACAACGTATACTGCTCGATTAGTTGTCTTCCTACCCCATGCGAAGTTGGCACAACTAATGGTATCAATATAAACTATTTCATACAACACCCACTGTCTAATCAAGTTCATTCATTCAAATGTATGTTCCACAACCAATGTTCTTAAGACAACATATGTGATTCAATTAATTGTCTTCCTCTTTTACTTTAAGTTAGCACAACTAATGATATCACTATACACTTTCTTTTTCAACGCCCGTTGTTTAACAAGTCATTCATTTAGGTATACGATTCACAACCCCTTAATTCCAAATGAAAACTGAATATAACATAACATTCGTTCATGCCATAATATGCAAACTCAAGAACAAACACCGTAATGTAATTAGCCCAACATAGTTTGGACTTGCACACAAACAACAATTGACATAAATAAAGACATACTAAATACCAAACAAGTGTGTTAAACACAAAGAATTGGTTGCCGAATGCTTGATCAATGAGTCATGTTGTTGTTTCCTCCTCTTGTTCGCCTCTAGAAACTGCCTTCTGTCTCTGAAAAACGAACACCAGTCGACCCCCTCATTTATGGTAACCGTCCCCTTCAAAATCACTGATCCCGCATAAACTGGCGCACCAGCATCGATCCCAACGTCTAGGACGCTGGCTAGGACGCCGCAACCTTGCATCAGGCGTTCTGAGGACGCTTATCTTCTGAAATCACATGTTCCCGATGCTTGACTCTGCGTTTAGGACGCTGCCTTGGACGCCGGCTACTTCTCAAGTCCACAAGCTATCATTTTACTTCCTCTCTGGCCAATTACCTACAACAACCAATTTACATTAGCAGTACCAATTTTCTTGCCATTAACACACTAAAACACCACAAAAACACACAAAAACATTAGTGATTATATCGCTGATTGAAAAAGCAAAAAAAAAAATTAGTTTAACTTTTTATTCTTGTTTTACTTGGGTTGCTTAGTTATTCAGTTAATTAGTTTTAATCATTGCCTCTAGTTGTTAATTTCCTCAAAAAAGTCCGGAATAGCTAAATATTGGTTTAGGTTGTAGTATCTGAGTTTCCGTTCTTTTTTCTGTTCCCTGAGTTCTTTAAATCCTGGGTGATTCTTCAAGCTATATCGCACACGATTGGTACACTGCCAGTTTTGTAATTGATACTTTGGGTTCATTTAGTTATTAAAACCTGAGGTGTGTTTTGCACGCATCCCTTTCTTATTTCATAATGAATGTTATTAATGTTTGTTTCTTTTCTATTTTATTATGGACCTTGAGTAGTTTATTGTTCACTCGATTGGGATAACAGTTTGTATGTATGTACTGATTGGAATTTTATGGATTGATTAAAGGTTTTTGGGTTTAATCCGTTGTATGAGTTATTCCTTGATTAATTCTTGTTAAAAATCAAATTTTTAGCATTATTGTGATTATAAAAGTTTGATAAAAAACCTGTGTTTTTATTAAGTTGATTAAAGTCTGAAACTTTAAGTGAAAATCTCAAGGTTTATTGGTGATTGGAGCATTATTATGTTGATGATCGTTTGGTAAATTGTAAGATTAGAATTTTCGATTTTAATTTATTCTTAGGCATTATTGTGATGATAGAATTGATTGACATTGAAAATTCGTTTTTAAAGTGACGTGATTAATCGATTTAGTCTTTCGATATAATTGGTTGATTTGAGCGCTTGCCGAGTGATTGATATACATATTAGATTCGAGTAATTGGTTGTCAAACTTGGGTTTTTAAGCAATAAAAGGAATTATTTGAATAATGGGTTAAATTTATTAATTGGACTTTAATTGTTTTAATAATCGGTAAAACGCTGATTCTTTTATCAATCAATTCATAAAGCCAATTTGATCATAGTTATCTGAATTCCAAGTGGGTGACATTTTTCCAAATTAAGAGTTTCGTGAATATTAGTTAGTTATCATGACTTGATTGTTTCCGTTAGTTACTTTAATTTTAGTTAATATTGTTAGTTTTTAATTATTTCAAAAAAGCCAAAAATAAGTTTTTTTAGTTTTATTATTGTCGTAATTTGGTTTAGGTTGCAGTATTTGAGTCTCCGTTTTTTATTCCATTCCGTGAGTTCGATAAATCCTATGTGATTCTTGAAGCTATATTGCACACGATTGGTACACTGCGAGTTGTGTAACTTATAATTTGGGTTCATTTAGCTGGTAAAACCTTAAGTGTGTTTTTTCATGCATCA
Source organism: Centrapalus pauciflorus (assembly GCA_020465985.1). NCBI lineage: Eukaryota > Viridiplantae > Streptophyta > Magnoliopsida > Asterales > Asteraceae > Centrapalus > Centrapalus pauciflorus. The sequence goes on along the minus strand of JAANYP010005783.1, from coordinate 58,096 downwards.
AGCAGGTGAACAATAAACAACTCACGATCCATAATAAAAATAGAAAATAAACAAAAATCAATAGGATTCGTTATGATACCTAAAAGAAAAAGGAACGAATGTACCGAAATCTTGCAAAAAGTGACGAAAAGCCAACGATTACCGCTAACCGAATACTTCAATCCACACAAATATCAATCTCAAATGATTAATCAACTAAAACTATGTTAAACCTACTTGAATATGTGAAGAAAATACAGAAAAAGTTCGTCAAAATGCTCTGGAAATCGAGTCCAATGTTGATTTCTTCGTTCTGGCTGTTTCTGTCTGTTAATACAGATTTTGCGCTGCCTACGACCGTAGGCCTTAAGTGCCACGGTTGTAGGTCATGTTGACTTGGTCAACGCGTGCCCTAGCCCACAGTAATGCTCTTCATATCCCCTATGGTCATTGGTTTTTTCCTCCATGGTCGTGAGTTTTTTTCTATGGTCATAGACCCGCCTATGGTCGTAGGATTTAACAATCACTATTCAAGCTTCGTTTTTTCAGACAAATGCAAGGGAACTGCACTTATCATTGCTTTAGCTCCATTTTGCATTCCTTTGTCAATGTAAGGGCTTCTTTCATTCAACAACTCAAATATGAATAAATTAAGCGTCTTTTCCACGTTTTTCAAGCTAAAACTGACTAAAATGCAAGGTAAATGACATTGAAGTTATGTATAAATATGACGATATCAACCATCATCTCCAATCCAAAAATATTGATTCCCACATCCAATTCATTTGAATTGTTTGCTAGAGATCAGTGGATTGAAATCTATGTGTGAATAAACAAAACTCCATCATGATCTTCACGAAAAGGGTTGTCACCAAGATCTCTAATCCAAAATTAATTCATTTGAATGTTCTGCTAGATATCGGTAAATTGAAATCCATGGATTTGTGAATAAAACTCCATCATGATCGATCTCCGACCATGAAAGGGTTGTCCCAACTACCCATTTGGTGTCTATACACAAGGTCCAAACCGTGTCTGAATCGATTTATTTTTCTTTCCTCTGTAGCTACTTGGTAAGATGAATATCTTCATATTCATCAACTGTCTTCGTTTAATTGTTGAAGTTGCATAAGCAGCATTTTCATTTTAAGGTGTTAATCTTGTGGACAATACTTGGCATTGAACATTTCAAGAAATTGTCCCCATGTTAATCATTGAACTGCAACTTCTCCATATATGCTCTTTTGGGTTTTCCACTGAGCACGTAGAAATAATGCAGTTGCAAACTTAACTTTCTTGTATTGGATCAATAGTGCCTTAAAACATTATTGCACCACTTGCTTTGAAATCTTTGAAAGGCTACTTGGAATATTATCATCTATTTGCATTGTTTCGTTCTGGTTGTCTTCGTTTTCTTTCGTACGCTTTTCTCTTAGCTTCAGCTTCATCACGTTTTCTAAACAATTCTTATATTTACTTAATTTGTTGTTCATCGTTTTGTCTTTGTTGTTCTTTGCACTGAGCAACCAGTTGTTGCATTGTTTGTAATATTCATTGTGATGTCAAATCAATAGAAGGTTCATCTTGTCTAGCCCTTTTTCTGAAATACACATCATATAACTTTTAGTTTTAATTCTTAGCATCTGTCTACCCTTGTTTCCGCATCATATTAGTCTCAGTAACTTATCTTAGTTCAAGTCATCCTATATAATGATTGTTATTGCTAGCATTGCTTAAGTTTGTATGAACATAGCTAAGGTTCTAGGTGAGCCACTAGTCAAAAGTTATATTGCTTCACTTTCTAATCTCTTCTATTGATTTATCAATTTATTCTAGGATTGTGCTATGTTGAATGCATTAATTGAACTAAATCAGGTTCAATATGCAAGCTATGTCATCCCGTGTTGACTATTGACCTATAACGTACTAGGTGTTACTTGGGTGATTGTGCAACATATAGTTCTTTAGTCCAGAAATAACATAGGTGGATTGGTTTTTAAGTCAATTCTATCCGGCCTACATGTATCAGCTCTAGCAAACCAACAAGTTAACATTGCAGCGTATATGAATTTCTTAGGCTAAATGATATAGTGAAGTTTGACATGGTCATAATTATATACATCTTAGACGTCGTATTTACCTTGCATTTTAGTCGGGTTTTAACACGAAAACGTGGAAAAGATACTTAATTTGTTCATGTTTGTGTTTTTTAGGAAAGAAGCCATTATAAAAGTGACGACATTGAATTTATATCGGAGTAAACGAACCTTGAATTGTGATTGATGAGCCCTACCACCATCGGCAGCTCTACGACCATAGAAGATAAAACCTACGACCGTAGAACTTAACGCATACGTCGTAGGCGACACAAAATCTGTTTATAACAGCCAGAACGAACGCAACATTTTAGGACTCGATTTCCAGAGCATTTTTACAACATGTTTTTAGTAGTTCTTTACATATTCAAGTAGATTTATCATAGTTTTGGTTGATTAATCATTCAGGATTGATATTTGTGTGGATTGAAGCATTCAGTTAGCGGTAATCGTTGGTTTTTCGTCACTTTTTTGCAATATTTCGGTACATTTGTTCCTTTTTCTTTGTGATTTCATAATGAATGTTCTTAGTTCATGTTTCTTTTCTGTTTTTATTACGAATCATGAGTAGTTTATTTGTTCAGCCACTTGGGATAACGGGTTTTGTGTATTTATTGGTATATTATGGATTGATTGATGCTTTTTTTGGTTTAATTTGTTGTATGATGGATTTGTTAATTAAATATTGTTAAAAATCTGATTTTTGTCATCTTTTTAGCATTATCGTGATTATAAAAGTGTTAAAACACATCTGCGTTTTTATTAAGTTGGTGGTTTGTTACTTTAGTATTTTGGTTATGTTAGTTTGTTATTTTAGTTTATATATAAGTTGCTAATATAGTTGTTTATTTTGTAGCCGGATAATGTAGATGCGTTTCTTCGAAACCCAAGGTTTAGATCGGCACTTTCTGATATGATAAAGTCATTTTCATCTCAAAATGACATGGGAAGCGAGGAGGGTCAAGATCAAGAGCTAAAAAGAATCCAATGGATTTCAACTTGCACTTTCAAATAAATACACAGCAGAATCCGGTCTGAGCCTAGCCAGTCCGAAGGCGAGGCTAGAATGAGTGAGGATGAGGGAGATGAGGCGGAGGTACAACAATCCATTGGGATAGGTGAGCGGGAGCCAGTGTTTGTGAGTGAGGGAGAAGGAGGTGAGGCAGTAGAGGTGGTGGATTCAGAACGAACCGTCTAGGGTTAGAAGCAACTTCTGAGGGTGACCGCAGCCCTATCAGCCGGACCACCCACGATAAGACCATAAGTCCGATGGTCGAACTAACCCTCTCCACCCACTTAGCATCCTCTATACAGGGTGTTATTTCATTCCACGGGGATACAGCACATACGCCATCGTCCTCTCATTCGGAGAGTGGCGGTGTTGAACGAGGTCACACTCCGCCCCATGTGACCGAACCTCTTTCATTCACAATTCCATCCCCACAAATACACACCACGCACGATGCCTCTGTGGCATCCCCCAGAGCTGGCTCCGTGGCAGCTCAACAAACTTCTGGATCTGAGCGTCCCATAGTGGAGCCAGTAATGACGGATGGAATACCTGAAGTGGCTCCATCAATGCCATCCACTTCAGGCCATCTCCAAATTAACTTGGAGATGTTAATGGCAGCTCTTCGTGCTGCCGGTGTTATTACCCGGGTTGACCTTGACGCCCAAAAGGAGGCTGCTGAGGAACGTCACACCGCCCTTCTCTCACTTATAATGGTTAAGGGTTTGGCTTCTGAGGATCTGCCTCCATCAGGATCCCATTCAGTCCAGACACAAATTGCAGAGCTCTCAGACAAAATCGATGCACTGACCCGTCTTATCCTTCAAGTCCAAGAGTAATTGAACTCTAGAATGGATCGTCTTGAGTCTGCCGTCATTGAGCTACAATGTCGTCCTCAGGCTGAGTCCCAAAAAAGGAAACATGACGATCAGGATGACCCTGATCGCCATGAGGGGGAGAAACGCTAGAAAACTCAGTCTGAGGACCCCATGTTGATTGAAGGGGGAGCTATCTCCGAAGGAACAGAGATTCAGGGGTCTGGGGATCAGAGTTATGAGGCTCGGGAGATGCTAATGATAGAGTATGAACCTTTACGGATTGAAGGTCCAGCTCCTTTAGATCCTATGTCAGCAATGGTGGAATATGAACCTCAATAAGAAAAATTCGAAATCATATTAGTGTCTGACTCAGACTCTGATACTAATAACGACTATCTCTTTCTCACACCAAAGCCTGAACCTCAATCACCGCAAAAATCATCCTCCCCAGTTGAAGTTTTGGACTCCCCAACCCATGCACCTCAAGATGAAATAACTTCTACCATCCAAACAACTTCACCTTCTCCCATAGAAACTCCATCAATCCAAATCACCCCCACACCAACAGAAATCCCATTAGTTAACCCTACCCCAACAGTCCAAAAAACCCTTCCAACTCAATCAAATCCGCCAGCTCACATTGCCGAATCATCAGGGTCCCGAACTGTCGATTGCTTTGCTACAAGAGACGTCACCCCAACATACGACTTGACAGACGTAGAATGGATCCAATGGTATCCAAAGGGCAAAGTTCATTCTCTGGATGCAGAAACGAGAGAAGAATTGAGTCAGGACCGGAGGGCTCGAGTCTTGAAACTTCTTGAAGCTCCTCCCACCGAATTAGAAGAGCCTCCGGTCCAAGGGTTAAAAGAATTCTTGAGAAAGTTCCCGGCTGAACAGTTTCAGAATCTTTTCTTAGAAGAAAGATTCAAGATGCTATTTAGAAAGAAGCCGGGGTCTTACAGTAGACGTCTTCTGATGGTTATGACCGATGCATCTCGAGCTGAACAAGCAGAATATAATCAGATGATGCTAAGGGAAAAGAGAGATAAGAGCAAATATTGGTCTAAATTAAATATTGTTAAGATCAATAATATCCATATGTACAAAAGAGCAAGAGTATTTAATCCGGCATTTGAGGTACTTAGAGAAGACGGAACGGTTCAAGAATTGCATGAAAGTGGACTTGATTTTGCAAATATAGACGTCATCGAGGTTCTGCACAACAAGTTGAAAAACAAGATCAAGGGTCGTCTGACTCACATGACTGCAGTTGCAGCCCTGGTCCGATACATGAATCGCCGCTCAATTGTGATGTGCCTCGGAGATTTTCAGATGGCAATTGAGAGTGCCTTAGTTAAAGTGGGTCTGAAAGCTCCTGATCAAGACATATTTTTGGTAGACCACTATCCGGCCTATAAAGTTCTGCTTCGAGGATAGCCAGGTGTTATATTTTTTAACCAGAAAGGTTACAAAAGGTTCATGCGCTTTGAGGATCTTCCCTGTTACTCTGACGGTACTCTCAGATTGGTTCGAGCCACGCTTACTCAGAAAGTTCAAGATTTTGACGCTCAACCAGATCCGGATCTCAGATGCTCACCGAAGGAGATTTAGGATATCCTCAGCGGCATAGACTTCCTGAACGAAAGGCTACATATGAGACAAGTGATCAGACGTTTAGACGTCATCCTTGGACTCCGAGAATCGACCGATCATGCCAAAGTTCCAGGACCTCCACGTTGATCGAAAAGGGGGAGATTGTTAGACATATAATTTCGATCATGTGGACTTGTTGTTGGGAAATAGTCTAAGTAGTTCAAGCTGTTAGTTAGACTTCTCATACTGTTAGTAGAATTTCTATGTAAGTACAAAAGTTCATGCTGTTAGTTGAAGAATCTCGAGCTGCTAGTATAAAAGTTCAAGCTGCCAGAGTAAATCAACTCAAGCTGCTCTGTTCAAGCTGTCAAGTGATTCAAGTTGCTCAACAGTTTCATAAACAGAAAGTGCTGATATTCAGGAAAAGATATCTACACGAAGATTCCAGCATATCTACTATTAGAGAAGTCATAGTCCTTCAAGGAAACAAATCAAGAAGCAATATAAATACATAGAATAGGTCTTTCTATTATATAGGAGTTTTTCTGCGTATTCAAGATTGTAATTGCTTTTTGTATAAGTTTTCATAAGCCTCTAAGGTTGTAAAACCGTAAGAACAGTTAGTGTTCTTCGTCTAATCAAACAGATTAGAGGTGATTGTAATCATTGAAGTCAGCAATACAAGCAGTTTTGATTATTACTTTTGTTTATTTGCTATTGATTCTAAAAGCTTTTGTTAAAATAATTAAGTGTTATTCCGCAAACTTCTTAATTAAACTTTGATTCAAAGCAAGATTATTGATTTATACTCTGATAAATTCAAATCAGTTAGTCTTGGTTAGTTAAGTAGTGATCCTGACAAGTGGTATCAGAGCCACAGGTTGTTCTTTGTTTTTCAAAGTCGAAAGCTTTCTTTTAAATTTTTAATCTTTTGCAATGGAATTTGAAAATACCAGCAGTGGATCTGGGCAAGGACTCAAAGTGCCTATGCTCAAGCCCACTGAGTTTGAAATTTGGAAACTCAGGATTCAGCAGCATATTCAATTCATTGATTATGCCATATGGGAAGCTGTTGAATTTCCTCCTGTAGTTGATCCAGAACTTGATGATGAGGGAAAACCAGTCAAAACTCCTCCAAAAACTGAACTTGAAAGAAAGGCTAGAATGAATGAAGTGAAAGCTCTTACACTTCTACAAATAGCCATTCCTAATGCTTATCAACATCAGTTCAAAAAGTTTTATACTGCTCATTCTCTTTGGAATGCTTTAGAGAAAAGATTTGCTGGTAATGCCAGTACCAAGAGAAATCAAAAGGATCTTTTGAAACAGCAGTATGAGAACTTTTCTGGTGGAAAGAATGAAAACCTTACTCAAATCTTTGACAGGTTCAACAAACTGATAAGTGAACTGGAAAGTGCAAAAGTCAGCCTGGATCAAGATGAGGTCAACAGAAAGTTTCTCAGATCTCTTGGAGAAGAATGGACAGTTTATGCTGCACAATGGAGAACAAAAGACACTCTAGATGAAATAGAACTGGATGATTTGTACAACAGTCTGAGAGTGTTTGAGACTGAGATTGATACTAAAAAGAAATCTCTTTCTTACAATCACAATACTGCTCTTCTGTCTTCTGAAAAATCTAATGGCAGTGATCTCTTTTCAGGGGTGATGGCAACTCTACTAAAGCTCACTATGAGGCCTTTGTTGCCAATGATGGATTGTTTGCTTTAAATGCTGAAGATCTTGAACAGATTCATCCAGATGATCTAGAAGAAATGGATCTGAAGTGGCAACATGCAATGCTGACCATGAGGGCCAAAAGATTTCTTAAAAGAACTGGCAGGACCAACTTTCAAGACAGAACAGAAGGCAAACCAGCTTTTGATAAGTCAAAAGTTGAGTGTTACAAATGTCATAAACTTGGTCACTTTGCCAGAGAATGCAGATCTCAAAGTCAACAATCATCAAGGCCTCAACAGGCTAATCAGGCTTCATCACAAGCACTTGTCTCTCAAGAAGACAATGTGTTTGACTGGAGTGATCAGACAGATGAAGAGTTTCAAAATCAAGCTCTAATGGCAGAAACATCAAATGTCTCCTCCACTGAACTACCATCTGAGGTAAATTCTAAACTCTGCTCTCAAACATGCAAAAATATGGTTAAAAAGTACAGAGATCATAACGAGAGCATGTGTAAAACTCTAGCTAAGATGGAAGAAAGGAGATATGAATACATGCAAGCCATAGAAGATCTTGAAAAACAGATCAATGACTATAAGGATAATGAGATTCAAATGGGACATGATAGAACATATCATGAGTGGGAGAAAAAGGAGCTAAATAATAAAATAGAATCCCTAAATAAAAAGGTAGAAGAGACTGAACAAAAGGTGTTAGAGGCCAATAAGAAACTAGAATCTGTCAATATAGATCTAAGTAACTTCATATTGGCAAATCAAAAGCTGGAACACCTTATGGAAGTCCAATTTAAAGATAGGGTAAAATCTCAGGTTAATCCCAAAGAAGGCATAGGCTACAGAGCTACTCCACCTCCATACAACAACAAATACATTCATCCAATGAGTGAGGTTGCTGATAGGCTTGTCAATGAACCATTAGATAAGTCTATGACTACTGTAGACCCTATCCTTACTAACAGTCCTGAATCTAAAGAAGATCAGATTCAAAATAGAGACTGTGAGTGCACAGCAGTTGTGAAAGAACACAAAACAATGAGTGCACCTATAGCAATCCAAGCCCCCAGTAAGAAAGGAAAAGAGAAGATGAGTGTATGCAATGTTGCTTCACAAGTTTCTGTACATTCTAACAGTAACACTGCATCTTCTTCAAAGAATAATAAAAGGGGTAAAAATGTTCCAGTCTGCACATGCCAAAAGCATGGTGTCCAAAAGTTTCCCAAACAACAGCAGGTAAGGGGAAATCAGAGGAACAAAAACCAGAAATTGTCAAATAAAGTTGGTTCTCCAATTCAAACAGTCAAAAGATGTTTTCACTGTGGAAGAAAGAATCACTTGGCCAAGGATTGTTTTTATAAACCAGCTGTTGCAAAACAGACTGTGATTCATAAAAAGTCAAGTCCTTCTCATGTAAAAAATTCAAAGGTCAAACCTTCTGCTACATCAGTTCCAAAGAAAACAGTTGATCACAGATTTTTAAAAGTTAATAAAAAACAGTCCACACACCAAAAACAAGTTTTGGCAAAACCTAAATTAAATTTTAAACAAATATGGTGTGTCAAGGACAAATCTTCAGATCAAACTGCTGATGCAAAAGATCAGACTACTAAGTCAAATGCTGAAACTGTTAGTGCAAATTCTCAAGCTGTCAGCACTACAATCACAGATCAAACTGCTAAGCATCAATCTGGAACTGTTAATGAATCATCTGAGACTGTTGGAAGAAAAGATGATCAACATACCTGGATACCTCATATAATCACTAAATACTCTCCTAAGACTCCATCAGTAGATCTCACTAAATATAAGAAGTCAAAAACAGTATTTAGTTATGTCAATGCACAAGGCCAACCCAAAACCAATTTGGTTTGGGTTTACTCCACTACTGACTAAGCTTTTATGTGTGCAGGGCAACCACAGGTCACCTCATAAAACAAGATGGCATTTGGACAGTGGATGCTCTAGGCACATGACAGGCAATTCTGAGTGCTTGTCAAATTTCAAAGGCTTTGATGGAGGATTTGTTGCATTTGGAGGCAACTCAAAAGGAGGTAAGGTTACAGGTAAAGGTACTGTTAATGCAGGCAACATGATTTTCAATGATGTTTTGTATGTTGAACAGCTTAAGTATAATTTATTAAGTGTCTCTCAAATTTGTGACAAACAAAACATTGTTTTGTTTACAGATTCTGAGTGCATTGTCCTTTCAAAAGATTTCAAAATTCCTGAAAATCTTGTTTTACTAAGAACACCAAGAAAGGACAATGTCTACTGTTTGGACACAGATCTTTTATCCAAATCAAATACTTTAAGCTGTTTGATATCCAAAGCATCATCCAATGAGTCTGCTCTTTGGCATAGAAGGATGTGTCACATGAACTTCAAGTCCATGAACATTTTAGTCAAAAAGAATCTGGTAAGAGGTTTACCACAAAAGGAGTTCATATGTGATGATCATTGTGTAGCATGCCTTAAAGGCAAGCAACACAAAACTTCTCATAAGGCCAAAGAAATAAATTCAATCTCATCTGCTCTTCAGCTGATTCATATGGATCTATTTGGTCCAACATCTGTTTTGAGTTTGAATAAAAGGGCTTACTGTTTAGTTATTGTTGATGATTTCACCAGATTTACTTGGGTTTACTTTCTTAGGTCTAAAGATGAAACTGCTGAGCTAGTTAAGTCAATTATTCTTAAGATAGAAAACCAATCCAACTCAAAAGTTAAGGTGATAAGATCAGACAATGGAACTGAATTTAAAAATCACATTCTAAACAGTTTTTGTGAGTCCAAAGGTATTGCTAGACAATATAGTGCACCAAAAACACCACAGCAAAATGGTGTAGCTGAAAGAAAGAACAGAACATTAATTGAGGCTGCTAGAACAATGGTAGCTGATTCCAAACTGCCAATGACTTTCTGGGCAGAAGCTGTTAATACAGCCTGTTATGTTCTGAATAGTGTTCAGGTTGTTCAATCACAAGGGAAAACTCCTTATGAGCTATTCCATAATAGAATACCCTTAATAGTCTTTTTTAAGTCCTTTGGTTGTCCATGCACCATTTTTCACACTAAGACTCACTTAGGGAAATTTGAGAGTAAGGCTGAAGAAGGATTCTTTGTAGGATACTCAACTCAAAGCAAAGCCTATAGAGTATATAACAGCGTGTCTAAAACTATTGAAGAAAGGGCCAATGTTGAATTTAATGAAAATACTCCAAATGTCAAAGGCACTGGTCCTGATTGGTTGTTTGATTTAGATTCACTAACAAATTCTCTGAGCTTTGTTGAGTATACTGCAGAAGCTGATGCAAACAGATTTGAAGCTGTCAACACAAATTCTCATGTTGTCAATACAACTTCTCAAGCTGTTGGCACAAAGTTTCAAACTGCTGCAGATCCAACCAATTGGGATGAATACACCACTATACCACTTCTGTCATGTGACCCTCCACGGGTTCTGAATGCTCAACATGATACAAATACAGACACTGAAGTGCCACTCCCAAGTCTTGAGAAAACAACTCCAACACAAAGGGAAACAGTCTCAGATTCAAGTCAAGCTGTTCCAAAAGCTGAACCATCCACTGGTCCTGATGGAGATGATACAAATCTTGGATCCTCTTTTCAGACAGAAAGAGAGCCTACACTCAGAGTTCACAAGTGTCATCCTCTCAGTCAAATAATGGGTGATCCACGTACACCTTTGCAAACAAGAAAAATGGTTCACAATGAGACTGCTGCTGCTGAACAAGCAGTTCCTGAATTCAGTCTAGCTGCTTTTGAACATGTCTGTTTCATGTCTCAACTAGAATCTAAAAAGGCATCAGAAGCATTGAAAGATTCATCCTGGATTGAAGTAATGCAGGAAGAGCTGCTACAATTCAAGATTCAAAATGTCTGGACTCTGGTTGATCTTCCTAAAGGAAAGAGAGCAATTGGTACAAGATGGGTGTTCAGAAACAAGAAAGATGAGAGAGGGATAGTCATCAAGAATAAAGCAAGACTAGTAGCACAAGGGTACACTCAAGAAGAAGGCATAGATTATGATGATGTATTTGCTCTAGTGGCAAGAATTGAAGCCATCAGACTATTTTTGGCCTATGCAAGCTTCAAAGGTTTTAAAGTGTATCAAATGGATGTGAAGTCTGCTTTTCTATATGGGACAATTGAAGAGGAGATCTATGTATGTCAGCCTCCTGGTTTTGAGGACTACAAGTATCCAGACAGGGTCTACAAGCTAGACAAGGCTCTCTATGGTCTCCATCAAGCCCCCAGAGCATGGTATGACACTCTGTCATCATACCTTCTACAGAATGGGTTCAAGAGAGGCACTCTGGACAAAACACTTTTCACTAAGTCCATCAAAACTGAGATTCTGCTTGTCCAAATCTATGTTGATGACATCATATTTGGCTCAACAAATGATTGTTTGTGCAAAGAGTTTGAGGCTTTAATGCACAAAAAGTTTCAAATGAGTTCAATGGGAGAACTCACTTTCTTTCTAGGATTGCAGGTCAAGCAGAAGCTCACTGGTCTCTTCATAAGTCAATCAAAGTATGTTAAAGACATACTGGAAAAGTTTGGGTATCAAGACACCAAACTTGCAAGCACTCCAATGGATCCTCACAAACAGCTCCATACAGACAAAGATGGCATAGATGTGGACATTCGTTTATACAGATCTCTTATAGGGTCTCTTATGTATCTAACATCTTCTAGACCTGATATTATGTTTGCTGTCTGTGTGTGTGCTAGGTTTCAATGCTCTCCAAAGGATTCTCATTTGGTTGCTGTTAAGAGAATCTTTAGATATCTCAAAGGCCAACCACATTTAGGCCTATGGTATCCTAAAGACTCTCCTCTTGAACTAACAGCCTATTCTGACAGTGACTATAGAGGATGCAACATTGACAGAAAATCCACAACTGGTGGATGTCAATACTTAGGAGCAAGACTGGTCTCTTGGCAATGCAAAAAAGCAGACAACTGTTTCCACCTCATCCATTGAAGCAGAATATGTAGCAGCTGCAAGCTGCTGCTCCCAGGTAATGTGGATTCAAAATCAATTGAGAGACTATGGTATGAACTTCTTATCCTCTCCTATTTACATTGACAATTCAAGTGCAATCAGCATTGTGCAAAACCCAGTGAAATTCCCAAAAACCAAGCATATAGACATCAGATTTCACTTTATAAGGGATTGTAATGAGAAGAAATTAATCCAAGTTACCAAAATACATACTGATGATCAGTTAGCTGATCTATTTACAAAACCTTTTGATGTAGGAAGGTTCACTTTCCTGGTATCAAATATTGGTATGGTAAACATGGATTAATTTGTTTTCATTATTATCTAATTCATATGCTTATTTAAGGGGGAGTCGCTGTTTCATTAAAAGATGCCTAAGTTTCATCTAACAGCTTGAGTATTTTCTCAAGCTGCTAGTTCATTTTCTCAGATTGTTAGTTATTCTCTTGATCTGTCAAAGTGTGCAGGGTAATTTGGTAATTTCTTAAAAGTGTGCGCGGGACCCAACTTTTTCAAAACCTTTAAAGGTCCCAGTTTCGTTCAGTTCTAACTACCAGTTACATAATCTCATACAACGGCCTTCTTTTCTCTCTGAACGATTCACACACTCTTCTTTGAAACCCTAAAACCTCCGTTTAATCTTCCATGGAGTTTGTCAAAGAACACAACTGCCTACCCTACTCCCTAAAGCACTCTGAACTTCAACCGTTCCATGACATGATGGATTTTCTTAGACACTCCCATATCCATCATGCCCTCAATATCAATCCTACCATATACATATCTCATATTGAGCAGTTCTGGAACCGTGCATCTGTACAAACCATCAATGGAGTTCCTTCTCTGATATCCCAAATTGATGGCACTTCCATTATAGTAACTGAGGAATCCATTCGACATCATCTGCATCTTCAAGATGCCACAGGTATAACAGACCTAACCCTTAATGCATTACAACTGGTCTTCATGATATTGGATATAGGGGTCCTGCTGATTCTTTTACTTTCTTGAAAGCACACTTTTCACCTAAATGGAAATATCTTGTGCATATTATTCAGCAGTGTATTAGCCCTAAAAGAACTGGTTGGTCAGAATTTTCCTCAAATATTGCCACTGCCTTAGTGTGCTTTTCAACAGGCCAACAGTTCAATTTTTCAAATATGATTTTTCAGGGGATGTTAAGGCATCATTCCCTAAAGAATGGAAAATTTTTTATGTGTCCTAGATTTTTGGCAGAGATAATTGCAAACACTTGCACCACTTCTTACATACATAAGAGGATACATGTTTCCCATACGCACTCACTATCTTCCATTAAAAGGCTTTTAAAACAAAGTGCCAATTTTTTGAGTATAGATGTTCCATTGCCTTCTGCAATGATGAACATCATTCCAAGAAACAGAGGAGAGGGTCCTGAGCAGGCTCAGCCTAACACTACTGCTTCACCCTCAGGACCCCAACCCACTCCTCATGATACACAAATGCCTTCAGTTCCTATTGTTCAGCCAACACCCCCACTCAAATACCTATATAAAAGGAAAAGAGGACCAGGAGCTCCTTCCTCCTCAGCCCTCAGACAAGAGCCAAATAACCCTGTGCAGGAGGACACTTCTGCACAGAATATCCAAAGGGTACACATTGAGGACACTCCCATCCTCACTCAGGAGGTGGACATCTCCCCAGAGATAGTCCATATGGGTTATGTGGCTGACACTACTGCTGTCTCTGCACAAGAGGCACAGGACAGTGCCAACATCATTAAGACCATGCCCATGGCCACAGCAAGTGTGCAAACACCAGCTGGAAGTTCCCAGAACCAAGAACAGAGGGGCCCAGATGTTTCTACTTCTGGTATTCATGCCAGTGATAGATCACAAGCACCACATATGTTTGTTGATCTTGAGGCTAGTCTGCAACTTATGTTATTAACGGATCCTAAGCTGAAACCTGTTATAGCTATGTTGGAATATCAAAAGTCCATCATTGCTGCACAGGGAGCACAAATCATTGCACTCAAGCAGGCAGAAGCGGCTCAGAATCAGAGAATGGATTATCTCCATAAAGGGTTTACCCTCTGTGGAAATAAGATCATGCAATTAGAGCGATTGATTCAAACCCAAGTGGCAAAGGTTGTAGGTCCTCCTGACCAAACCAATGCTTCCGAAAAGGGGGAGAATCAGGAGTTTCCTAAAGTAGTCCAAGCAGCTCCAACAGAATCAGTCTAAGCAGCCCCAACAGTTCAACCATCTAGGCTAACAGTCCCAACAGCTTCTCAAGCTGTTAGCCTAGAAACTCAAGCTGCTTCTTCAAGACCAACTGGAGTTGTCATAAGAGAAACAATTCAGGCTCCTAGCAGTACAGTCCAAGCAACATCTTCTGCTACAAAAGATAAGGGCAAGGGTATTCTTATTGAGTCTCTAAAGCATAAATTTTCTTCCAGAGAAGCCCAGATTGCCTTTGATGCTGAAATTGCCAGAAAATTAGCAGAAGAACAAGATCAAGAGTTAGACCAGCAAATCCAGTCCCCAATGGAAGATGATGAAACCTTAGGTGATTACCTGAGAGGATTTGTGGTCAAGCAAGGGGAAAAGAAGAGGAAGATGCCAACAGGGCATTCTAAGGCTGAGCATAGAAGATTTCTAATTAATTTTGCCATTGCAGCTGGTATCCCAAAGAAAATGGCTCAGTCCATAAGCACAGAAAGGCTGCAAGATATCCATGACAAAGAGATGGACAAAAGAAAGAAAGCCAAAGTCTCCCAAGAAGTCCAAAGATCCCAAGAACCAGTTCAAACTGGTACAAGTGATGTTCAAACTCCTTCCAGTGCCCCTGCTCCTTCTGTTCAAGCAGCTGCTTCTGTTCCTGAATCAGAGTCAATGTCTCAAGCAAAGCTGGATCAGGTTAAGAAGGTGTTGTTTGAGCAACAACTACAAAAGGCGATGGAGTTAGAGAAATTAATAGACCAGCATGACTTTACAAAACCTCTTATTAATTACTGGTATGCTAAGCCAATGGACAACATTGACTTAAGATTTCAGTTTGTAGTAAGAAGGGAATCTGGTCCAGAAGAAGAGTATGACAGCATCATGCATATGGCTTAAAGGATGACTAGAGATGAGCTCACGAGAATGCACAATATTGGGTCTGTGACACAAGTAAGATCGGCTCTACCACAAGTCAAGCAAGCTATCAAAGATCTAAAGAGCATTGTTGATCCTGAGTCTATAAGGAAAGATATAGAGGATGCAAATACAAAGAGAATGAAGATCAAGCAAGTTGATCTGTTTGTCAAATCAAAGACTTACAGAATCAAATTTACAGATGGATCTGGTATGTTCTTCAATTTTGAATTCTATGATCTACCAAAAGCTATGTTACTTCAGATGAGATCTGTTAAGTTATCTTGTGATAGAGAAGATATGAAGAAAGAGTTTTTGAAGGCTGTCAATCAGAAACTTGCAAAGTTGTAAGTTTTTGAAAGCCTTGGTTTGTAAATAATAGTTTACTTGTTTATTTCCTTATTTGTATAGAACTTAAAGTCTTGTATAAAGAATTTAAGTTAGGGGGAGATTGTTGGGAAATAGTCTAAGTAGTTCAAGCTGTTAGTTAGACTTCTCATACTGTTAGTAGAATTTCTATGTAAGTACAAAAGTTCATGCTGTTAGTTGAAGAATCTCGATCTGCTAGTATAAAAGTTCAAGCTGCCAGAGTAAATCAACTCAAGCTGCTCTGTTCAAGCTGTCAAGTGATTCAAGCTGCTCAACAGTTTCATAAACAGAAAGTGCTGATATTCAGGAAAAGAAATCTACACGAAGATTCCAGCATATCTACTATCAGAGAAGTCATAGTCCTTCAAGGAAACAAATCAAGAAGCAATATAAATACATAGAATAGGTCTTTCTATTATATATGAGTTTTTCTGCGTATTCAAGATTGTAATTGCTTTTTGTATAAGTTTTCATAAGCCTCTAAGGTTCTAAAACCCTAAGAACAGTTTGTGTTCTTCGTCTAATCAAACAGATTAGAGGTGATTGTAATCATTGAAGTCCGCAATACAAGCAGTTTTGATTATTACTTTTGTTTATTTGCTATTGATTCTAAAAGCTTTTGTTAAAATAATTAAGTGTTATTCTGCAAACTTCTTAATTAAACTTTGATTCAAAGCAAGATTATTGATTTATGCTCTGATAAATTCAAATCAGTTAGTCTTGGTTAGTTAAGTAGTGATCCTGACACTTATTTTGTAATAATTATTTACTTAGTATTTAGTCTTGTATTTATTTCCTTGTGATTTATTTCTATGTAAATGGCAAGGGGCCAAAGGTGTCAATGTCTCATAGTTAATTAAAGGAGCCTATGTATAGGCTCCTAGGGTTTGTAAGAGGTTTATACGGTTGAAACATATTGAAATACTGTAGCCGCCATTTTGCATTTATTTTCTCAATATTCTTATTGTCTTCTTCATCATTACTTGATTATTGAGCTTGATTCTTCTTGGGTTTTGATAAAGAAACTTTAAAGTGCTGATTTATAAAGGGAATACAATATAACAGAAGCGAATGAAGACGATGAAGATAATGACGAGTAGTTAGCTAGTTTAATGTGTAACAAATAATTAAACGGGTTATATATATGGATTTTGTAGTTAACAATTGTTTTGTATATATGAAATTTATGTATTATTGTTTCCAGGTTTATTAAATTATAAACTGCAAAAAACAATTAAAACAGGTTTATCGAATTTTTAAAAAAAATTTAAAAAAAATAAAAAGATCAATAGCGGTGACACTATTAGCGGCAACATCAATAGCGGCGACAGTTCGAGCAATAGCGACAACATTATAGCGGCGACATAATCAGCGGTGACATGTCGCCGCTAAAGGCAATAGCGGCGACTTTTCGAGGTTTTAGCGGCGACTTTTGTAGCCCCTAATACCCTATTTCTTGTAGTGAGCCTTAAATGAAATAGATCGATTTATTTGTGATTCGGGCATTATTGTGTTGACCATCGGTTAGTAAATTGTAAGATTAGAATTTTTGGTTTTAATTGATCCTTAGGCGTTATTGTGATGAAATAACTGATTGAGATTTGAAATTCATTTTTAAAGTGACGTGTTTAGTCGATTTAGTCTTTCGATATCAATTGGCTTATTTGAGCGTCTGTGGTGTTGATAATTAAGTGTTTGGTATCGAGATTAAAATCGATTAATTAGTTGTCAAACTTGAGTTTTTAAGTGACAAAAGGAATTAATTAATTAACGGGTTAAATTTATTAATCAGGTTTTAATTGTTTTAATAACTGGTTTGTCGTCGATCTCTTTATCAATCAATTCGTAAAACCAATTTATCATAGTTATCCGAATTCCAAGTGGGTGACGTTTTTCCCAATTAAGAGTTACATTAATATTAGTTAGTTATTGTGATTTGATTGATTGTGTTACTTACTTTAATTTTAGTTGATATTGTTAGCTTTTAGTTATTTTCAAAAGGGCAAATGACCAAAAATAGTAACAAGTTTTGACATTTTTATCGTTAATAGTAACATTATTTATTTTTTATCATTAATAGTAACAACTTTTTATTTTTTATCAATAATAGTAATGGATGACCTGTAAACCTGTTTTGCAGGTCACCAACTTTTCAGTTATCAAAAATAGTAACATCTTTCTAGATTTTTATTAATAATAGTAATATATCAAACTCACATAATTTTTTTATTTTATTAAGTTTTCTAATTTTCCATAAACATCAAAATAAAACAAATTTTTATTCTGAATATTTACAGATAAATAATGTTCGATTATTTATTCACAATTATATATAATATGAATGATAAAAATATCGTGAGTCATT
The DNA here is from genome assembly GCA_020465985.1 of Centrapalus pauciflorus. Classification (NCBI taxonomy): domain Eukaryota; kingdom Viridiplantae; phylum Streptophyta; class Magnoliopsida; order Asterales; family Asteraceae; genus Centrapalus; species Centrapalus pauciflorus. The sequence goes on along the minus strand of JAANYP010005783.1, from coordinate 40,016 downwards.
TCAATTTTCACTTTATCCAACAAAAAACTACGAACCATCATAATCTTAGTTTTTCCGAATATAATAATACAGATCGTTCCATGTTTTGGTTTTTTCCAATCTAAATGAGTCATAGTTTTTTTTATCTAAAAAACAAAAAATCAAAATGAGTCTCAATATTTTTCATTCATAAAACTATAAAACACAATGAGTCATGGTTTTTCCATTCATAGAAAAACTAAATAATAAACGGGTCGCAATACTTTTTCATTCGTAGTATATTTCATTTGAAATAAAAAAAATTACAAATTGATCATGTTTTAGATTTTTTTAACAAAAAACCATAAATCATTTTGATTTTTCGGGGTACAAAATAATTGCAACTCATTATTTTTTGTGTTTTTAACAATGAAAAAACTATGAATTATCTAGTTTATAGTTTCGAACAAGTGGTTATGTATTGTTTTTATCGATTACAATATTTTTCATTCGGCAAAACTATAAACTGGAATAATTCATAGTTTTTTCGTTGTTAAAAATACAAAAATAAATGAGTTGCGATTATTTTGTACGAAAAATCGAAATGATTTATAGTTTTTTGTAAAAAAATCTAAAACATGATTGGGTCGTAGTTTTTCATTCAGGAAAGGTAAAAGTTGTATGGTTTGTAATCAATTTCATTTGGAATTTACTAGAAAGCTTATCAATTTGTACTTTTTTTAATCCAAGTGAATAGTACTACGAATGAAAAAGTATTGCAACGTATTCATTTTTTAGTTTTTCTATAAATGGAAAAACCATGACTCATTGTGGTTTATAGTTTTATAAATGAATAGGTTGAGAATCATTTTGATTTTTTGTTTTTCAAATAAGGGAAAAAAAACTATGACCCATTTAGATTGGAAAAAAACTAAAAAATGAAACGTTTTGTATTATTTATTTGAAAAAACTAAGAAAATGATGGTTCATTTTTTTTGTTGGAAAAAGTGAAAATTGAAATGATTCATAGTATTTTTTTTCATTCATATTATATATAAATTGTGAATAAATAATCGAATATTATCTATCCGTAAATATTCAGAATAAAAATTTGGTTTATTTTGGTGTTTATGGAATATTAGAAAACTTAAAAAAATAAAAAAAAATTATGTTTTTAATTTGGTATGTTACTATTATTGATTAAAATCTGAAAAGATGTTACTATTTTCGATAACTGAAAAGTTGGTGACCTGCTAAACAGGTTTACAGGTCACCCATTACTATTATTGATAGAAAAATAAAAAATTGTTACTATTGATGATAAAAAGTAAATAATGTTACTATTAATGATAAAAATGTCAAAACTTGTTACTATTTTTGGTCATTTGCCCTTTTCAAAAAGCCAAAAATAGAGTTATTATTATTATTTGTGTCGTAATTAGTTTACCTTAGTCATTAGTTATTTATCCTTTATTGTCGTCTTTAGTTGTTAGTTTCTTGAAAAAATCCGCTAAATACTGGATTAGGTTGTAGTATTTGAGTTATCATTATTTATTCCTTTCCCTAGTTTGAAAATTTTTTTGAAGTTATATTACACACGATTGGTACACTGCCAGCTATGTCATTTATGCTTTGGGTTCATTTAAATATTAAAACTTGAAGTGTGTTTCGCACATATCAAAGTAGCTAATTAACCAGGGGTTAATTGGTAATTTTGATGAGGAAATTTTGATGTGGAGGAGTAGCGGAGAGATCATACTATTGTCCTAATAATTACATCAACCATTCAATTTTAATCTACTTGACCAACAACATTGAACCACATGCATGCATCACAACATTAGGCTGACTTCTTCGTCAATTTATCTACATTTATATGTTAATACTTATGTTTGAACGATGAAACCCGTGGATCAGATTGGTACCAAATGGTTTAGTGCTCACGATTTTATTATTTTCTATGTAAATGTGTGAAAAAACCAATGCCTATGAACTAAAGCATATGTACGTGCAAGTGAGTGTATTCATTTGCATACCCTTTGGACAACCTCAGCACGTCGTGTAAAACTTTTTTTTATTTAGTTTTCAAAAAGTTTATACATGGTAGTATTCATAAGATCAAACCACAACACCGAGCCAAACCATTTGAATCGAACAAAAAATTTCTGAAACCAACATTATCACGGGGCGCTTTAGGTTTTTATTTTAAAAAAACTGTGGGTTGTCGGAAAGAAGATATTATATATATTGTTAGGCCCAAAAAAGCCTCAGTCAAACCTGTTCTACATCTGAGGGGGAGATTTATAATCAAACCTGTTGATGCATTTGAAGGTTGAATTTAAGGCCTGTTATTTGCCTTATTGAAACCTGAAAATGATTTGCAATATCAGTCTAAAGCTGTTCTATATGTTGCATGTGTTGCAACTAAGACAGTTTGTCCAAGCTGCTCTGTCTGCTGAACAGGCTGGACATAAACTGTCTACGCTGCTCTACACTGTTGAGCAGCTTGGGCATTTTTAAAGTGTTCTGTTCTTTGTGAACAGAACCTGTTCTTTGTGAACAGGCTAAACACTTTATGGAATATGTTTCCAAGTCATCATGTATTGTTTTTGACTACAAGATCAGTTTACAAAGTCGAAGACAAAGTGGAAAACAGAAATGCTCAGCCTGCCCAAGCTGTTCTGTAACATGAAGACAAAAGGTTATTTGAAAAAGGGTGACATACCTTTTTCTTATATCAAAATAGGCCTTTACAAGGAAGAAAGACGCAAAGTTGACATTCCTAAATTAGTTAAAGGCAATGCAATAGTAGACAAAGTAAAAAGACAAAAGTTCTGCACATGTGAAGACAAGTCTGCTTTTCAGAAAAGTGCAGAAAAGGTTATGTTGTCTTTTCAACAAGACTTCTCCTTTTTCATTCCGTCCAATGAAGATGTTTCTCTTAGATCCTCTAAGTGAGTATAAAAGGAAGCTTCTAAGGTCAGAAAGAAGTGTGAAGAAAGCTAAGTGCTGAAACCCAAGAGTGAACGAGCAAGTGTGTTTTCATGCATGCAAGCCTGCTTGTGTAATACAGTTTCTTTGTGTCTAAGCTGTCCTACATAAGATGTCCCTCTGAGTCTTGTAAACACAGTGAGTGCTTCTTAGTGAGTGTATTCATTGTATACTAGTTTTAAGTCTGTCTTAGACTAGTAAGCATACTGTTGCGTCTGTCATCTCAGCTTGAACTATTCCGCATTCAAGCTTGTTTGTAATTAACAAATTGTTGATAATACATACAAACATTGAGAAAATAGTGTGTAGTTTTTAAATTGCTGTATTCACCCCCCCTCTACAGCTTATAACTATATACTTTGGGAACCTCTCGGGACCTACAACTACTTAATTAAAATATTTTTCATTACTTAATTAAATATTTGGCAATTAATTTCATTAATTACTCAAATCACAAAATCAAATACTAATTGTCACATAAACGCATAAATTACGAAGAAGGGTGTTATACTTTCAACGATAATTATGTGCCTCAACCTTAGGATAAAACTGATAAACCAGTCGAGTCAGAGGTAGCAGCTGAAACTGTATCTGAATCTGATAAGGATAAATCAACTAGTGTCTAATAATAACTCTACGATTAAGAAAGTTAAGTTTGTGCAGTCGTCTAGTGACAAAATTCTAGGCGAAGCTAAACCTGAAGTTAATAATCAGAAAGAGGATGTAGTCACGATAGTTGAAAAGAAAAAACAAGACACGAGTGAGACACCAAAATCAAAGGGCACTCATAAGAAGTCGATTGATAAGATGTCTTGCTTTAGATGTCATGAGAGGAGACATGTTGCGTCTAGCTGTCCATATAAGAAAGTAGAGTCTACACCCTCTAAACCAGAGTCTAGACCTATTGTTGGAAAGCATGAACAACATCAACCAGTATCTAGTGTTGCTAGCACAAGTGGTTCTAAAAACACTGAGAAAATTGTGAATGCCACACCCAAGACCGCTGTTAGACAAATACCTGTGTCGGTTAGACCAAATGAAGTGGTTAGGACTAATTCGTTGAATAAAGTCCCTAATCAGTCTAGGTCAGGACCTCAACAAGCTTATAGGAGTACAACACCTAGAAGGACTTACACTCCAGTTAGGACTTACACTCCAGTTAGGTCTCACACTCCTCAAAGACATCAGACACCAGGTAGAGCCCAGAGATATCAATCTGAAATGCCATATAATAGAAACTATTCAAGGGCTCAACAACAAATGCCTAACCAAAGGCCAAGAGTGAATTTAAATCACTCCGCACCACAACTGGTTCTCAATCAAACACCCAAGTCACCTGAAAGGAGAGATGAGTATTTGAAGGAGTTCACGTATGTGGATGAGAATGGTATTACCAAGTCAGTCATGGCTTGGGTTCCCCGTGATAACTAACTTGTCTTGTTTAGTGTGAAGGAGTTAACTATAGGTCCTAATAACAAATGGTTTATGGATAGTGGATGCTCTCGACACAGGACAGGGGTACAAAGGTCGAAACAGCAAGCATGTTGAACGGGTCCTAAGACCAAGTGGAGAAGTCTTATAGGAAAAAGATAAAGTGTGGTAATTGATATAAAAATGTTGGTAATAACAACTATGCGAATCTTTTCACAAATCACGCTTTGAATTGTTAGTTCAACTAAATGGCATGCGTAATCCAGAGTAACTTGACCTTAGTAGAATTTCTTTCCTTTTATAGTAAATTAGTGGTTTAGTAGTTTTTCTTTCCTTTTATAGTAAGTTAGTAGGTTAGTTTATTAGCTTATCTTAAAAAATGAAAAACAAAAGAAAAAAGAGAGAAAATCATAAAAACTTAAAAAAAAAGAGAATATCGTAAAATGAGTTAAGTCTTAGATTCATAGGTTCAAAGTGACGAAAATTCGCACAGTCTAAACAAACTCTAAGTGTTAAGCTTTCACACATAATGCACCATAAATTCTAAGTGATATACACTTTCTTGTTTGGTGTGTTGGTAGGCATAATACACAAAGGAAATCCTAACAGCTAATAAAAAATCAAGACTAAGGCATATGTGTAACTAACTTAGATGTATGACCAAATGGTCTTAATTTCTACGTTAGAGACATACAGACAATGATTTTAAATGAGGTATGCAAATTTTCTGGGGGATGTATAGCATCATCAATATACATCTTAAAAGAAAAGAAAATAAAAATTTTTGATAAAGAAGAGGGAGTCAAAATAAGTCGCTTTGTTGTACGTAGGTACAGACCTGTCACCTCTGTTTTGACTCAAGTTAGCAAAATAAGTCTTGTTGTACGTAAGTACAGACCTGTCACCGCTGTCTTGCTAACTTAAAATAAACTCTAAGACAGACTAAGACACTCTGTTGTATGTAAATACAGAACTGTGTCCGACGTTTGCCTTTTAAAGAAAATTTGCAATACCAAAAAGTTATAATCATTATGTGTATGCCTTGATCATAGAAGTATATCTAAGTATGGGACACGTAAGGTAGTCTCTTGATAAATAAAAAGGCCAAGGGAAATTCCAAAGTGTTAAATGTTTAAAGGGAAAATCATACCAACAATCGACTTGGAATGTACATCACGACAAACAATCAAAGGAATAAAAATTCCTAAGTGTGAAGTGTAATACTAAAAGTGCATTTGACATCGCTATCTGATTGAACCTTCTTTGACTTTATCACAAAAATATTCTGTTAGTATAGGTTGTAAATTTTTAAAGTACTTTTGAGTAGTTTAAGTTTTATTCTTATTTTATTTTAGTTCATTTTATTTTACTTTATTTTATTTTACTTTAAGTAGGATAAATGTCAAAATTACTAGGATGCATTTTTAGGTGAAGAAACAAATATTGCGTGAAAATCTGTAGCTTAGTGTGAATGATCTTGCAAAGTTTGTAAATTTCCGTTACATGAAAAAGTTGAATTTTACTCAAGGATTTTCAAAAATTTCACTTAAGTTCGAAATTCAGACAAATTCGAACTTAACTTCGAATTTGTCAGGAAGTTCGAACTTATGCTAAGTTCGAAGGTAGTTGATATAAATAGGTCAATAGTTCTTCATTTAAGGCACCTACCCTCGAATTTGAAATCTCGAACTTGTGCTCCGGCGATTTCGAACTTATTCTCGAACTTGCCGTTTCTCGAATTTCGTTATATTCTTCGAAGTTTTCACTTTATTTCTCGAACATACATGTATACTTAGGTATAGTACTTATCATAATACAAAGTATGTGTAGTTTAGGACATTATTGTGACAAAAATCGGATTTATTTGATGTTTTAAATATTTGAAACTAGGTGGTTTGAAATCACGAGTTTTGAAAGATAAAACTTCAAATAAATGCTAAATATCTTCGATTAGAACCCAATAGGACTAGATTATACTGTTGATTAAGTCAAATGGGGTTAAAATCTTAGTTTTTAAGTTGAATATGACTGACTTCGAACTTGTTCTTCAGGTTCGAACTTGTTGAAATATCTATAAGTTCGAAGTCAGTCAAGTTCGAACATATATCTCGAATTTATTTAAATTCGAAGGGTTTTTAAATGATTTCGAATTTGTCTAAGTTCGAATATGTTGGACTTCAAACTTATGCAAGTTCGAAGTTATGCAAATTAGAAATTAACAAATTTCATTTTATTTTTAAGTACTAATTTTGTTTGATGATTCTGTGTGCAGATATGGGTGATCGGGCTTTTTATAATAAGCATAACATGGTAATGGCCGTGGACCTTCAATTGCCTAAAGCACAACCCTATCGTCAGATGATAGAATTCCTGACTCAATCCCGAGTCTCCTACGCTCTCAGTCATAACTTACAGATTAAATTGACGTACGTAAGACAGTTCTGGGAGCATCTGCAAGTAGATTGCACGGTTACGCCTACAGTGCTAAGAACAAGAGTAGCCGGTCAGCCAATAGTATTTTCAGCTAACATGTTGAGGCAGATCCTACAGCTGGGCTCTGAGGAACTAGAAGCAGGCCCGATAGATTTTCCATTACCTATTAGGCAAGCTGCATTTTTTAGGATGGGTTATGCCCAAGATATAACAAAGGCGTCATACGTTAAGAGTGGATTGATTGGCCAATGGCGGCATCTTGTCCACGTGATAATGGTGTGTTTTGCACCAAAGAAGGCGATATTTGACACGATGGTGTCCATATTGCAATCGGCGTTGATTGCTTTGGTATACAATAAGAAATTTAGTTTTTCCGAGATGTTTTTCGGGGAGTTCGTGCACCAGATCACAGCTCCGATCAGGGAAAGATTTTGATGTATCCCCGCTTCACAATGACGATCATACGCCATTTCTTGTCAAATCTGCCACCACTTCCTGATCAAAGTGGCGTGGCCTAGATTGATAAGAGAATTTGTTGGGAAATAGTTTAAGTAGGTTCAAGCTGTTAGTTAGACTTCTCAAACTGTTAGTAGAGTTTATCTGTAAATCCAAAATTCATGCTGCTAGTTGAAGAAACTCGAGCTGCCAGTGTAAAAGTTCAAGCTGCCAGAGTAAATCAACTCGAGCTGCTCTGTTCAAGCTGTCAAAGGATTCAAGCTGTTCAACAGTTTCATAAACAGAAAGTGCTGATTTTCAGGAAAAGATATCTACACAAAGATTCCAGCATATCTACTATCAAAGAAGTCGTAGTCCTTCAAGGAAATATATCAAGAAGCAATATAAATACATAGAATATGTCTTTCTATTGTATAAGAGTTTTCTGCATATTCAAGTCTGTAATTGCTTCTTGTTTTAGTTTTCATAAGCCTCTAAGGTTGTAAAACCCTAAGAACAGTCTGTGTTTTTTGTCTAATCAAACAGATTAGAGGTGATTGTAATCATTGAGATCAGTAATACAAGCAGTCTTGATTATTTATTGTGTTTATTTGCTATTTATTCTGAAAGCTTCTGTTAAAATAATTAAGTGTTATTCCGCAAACTTCTTAATTAAACTTTGATTCAAAGCAAGATTATTAAATTATACTCTGATAAATTCAAATCAGTTAGTCTTGGTTAAGTACTTTTAGATCCTGACAAGTGGTATCAGAGCCACAGGTCGTTCTTTGTTTTTCAAAGTCGAAAGTTTTCTTCTAAATTTTAAATCTTTTGCAATGGAATTTGAAAATAGCAGCAGTGGATCTGGGCAAGGACTCAAAGTGCCTATGCTCAAGCCCACTGAGTTTGAGATGTGGAAACTCAGGATTAAACAGCATATTCAATTCATTGATTATGCCATATGGGAAACTTTTGAATTTCCTCCTGTTGTTGATCCAGAACTTGATGATGAGGGAAAACCAGTCAAAACTCCTCCAAAAACTGAACTTGAAAGAAAGGCTAGAATGAATGAAGTGAAAGCCCTTACACTCTTACAAATAGCCATTCCTAATTCTTATCAACATCAGTTCAAAAAGTTTTATACTGCTCATTCTCTTTGGAATGCTTTAGAGAAAAGATTTGCTGGTAATGCCAGTACCAAGAGAAATCAAAAAGATCTTTTGAAACAGCAGTATGAAAATTTTTCTGGTGGAAGAATGAAAACCTTACTCAAATCTTTGACAGGTTCAACAAACTGATAAGTGAATTAGAAAGTGCAAAAGTCAGCCTGGATCAAGATGAAGTCAACAGAAAGTTTCTCAGATCTCTTGGAGAAGAATGGACAGTTTATGCTGCCCAATGGAGAACAAAAGACACTCTTGATGAAATAGAACTGGATGATCTGTACAACAGTCTGAGAGTGTTTGAGACTGAAATTGATACTAAAAAGAAATCTTTTTCTTATAATCACAATACTGCTCTTCTGTCTTCTGAAAAATCTAATAGCAGTGATTCCTTTTCAGGTGGTGATAGCAACTCTGCTGAAGCTCATTATGAGGCTTTTGTTGCCAGTGATGGATTGTTTGCTCTAAATGCTGAAGATCTAGAACAGATTCATGCAGATGATCTTGAAGAGATGGATTTAAAGTGGCAACATGCAATGCTGACCATGAGGGCCAAAAGGTTTCTTAAAAGAACTGGAAGGACCAACTTTCAAGCCAGAACAGAAGGAAAACCAGCTTTTGATGAGTCAAAAGTTGAGTGCTATAAATGTCATAAGCTTGGTCACTTTGCCAGAGAATGTAGATCTCAAAGTCAACAGTCATCAAGGACTCCACAGCCCAATCAGACATCATCATCAACAGCACTTGTCTCTCAAGAAGACAATGTGTTTGACTGGAGTGATCAGACAGAGGAAGAGTTTCAAAATCAAGCTCTAATGGCAGAAACATCAAATGTCTCCTCCACTGAACTACCATCTGAGGTAAATTCTAAACTCTGCTCTCAATCATGCAAATATATGGTTAAAAAGTACAGAGACCATAATGAGAGCATGTGCAAAACTCTAGCTAAGATGGAAGAAAGGAGATATGAATATATGCAAGCAATAGAAGATGTTGAAAAACAGATCAATGACTATAAGGATAATGAGATTCAAATGGGACATGATAGAACATATCATGAGTGGGAGAAAAAGGAGCTAAATAAGAAAATAGAATCTCTGAATAAAAAGGTAGAAGAGACTGAACAAAAGGTGTTAGAGGCTAATAAGAAACTAGAATCTGTTAATATAGATCTAGGTAACTTTAAATTGGCTAATCAAAAGCTAGAACACCTAATGGAAGTCCAATTCAAAGATAGGGTAAAATCTCAGGTTAATCCCAAAGAAGACATAGGATACAGAGCTACTCCACCTCCATACAACAATAAGTATATTCATCCAATGAGTGAAGTTGCTGATAGACTAGTCAATGAACCATTAGATAAGTCTATGACTATTGTAGATCCTATCCTTGATACCAGCCCTGAATCTAAAGAAGATCAGATTCAAAATGCAGAGTGTGAGTGCACAACAGTTGAGAAGGCACACAAAACAATGAGTGCACCCATAGAGATCCAAGCCCCCAATAAGAAAGGAAAAGAGAAGATGAGTGTCTGCAATGCTGCTCCACAAGTTTCTGTACATTCTAACTGTAACACTGCATCTTCTTCAAAGAATAATAAAAGGGGTAAAAATGTTCCTGTCTGCACTTGCCAAAAGCATGGTGTTCAAAATTTTCCCAAACAACAGCAGGTTAGGGGAAATCAGAGGAACAAGAACCAGAAATTGTCAGAGAAATCTGGTTCTCAAATTCAAATAGTCAAAAGGTGTTTTCACTGTGGCAGGAAGAATCACTTGGCCAAGGATTGCTTTTATAAACCAGCTTTTGCAAAACAGACTGTGAATCATAAGAAATCAAATCCTGCTCATGTAAAAGATTCAAAGGTCAAACCTTCTGCTACAACAGTTCCAAAGAAAACAGTTGATCACAGGCTTTCAAAAGTTAACAAAAAACAGTCCACACACCAAAAACAAGTTTTGGCAAAGCCTAAATTAAGCTTTAAACAGATATGGTGTGTCAAGGACAAATCTTCAGATCAAACTGCTGATATAAAAACTCAGACTGCTAAGCCAAACTCTGAAGCTGTTAGTGCAAACTCTGAAGCTGTTAGCACTACAACCACAGATCAGACTGCTAAGCATCAATCTGGAACTGTTAATGAATCATCTGAGACTGTTGGAAGAAAAGATGCTCAAAATACCTGGATACCTCATATAATCACTAAATACTCTCCTAAGACCCCATCAGTGGATCTTACTAAATATACAAAGTCAAAAACAGTATTTAGTTATGTCAATGCACAAGGCCAACCCAAAACCAATTTGGTTTGGGTTTACTCCACTACTAACTAAGCTTTTATTTTTGCAGGGCAACCACAGGTCACCTCATAAAACAAGATGGCATTTGGACAGTGGATGCTCTAGGCACATGACAGGCAATTCTGAATGCTTGTCAAATTTCAAAGGCTTTGATGGAGGTTTTGTTGCATTTGGAGGCAACTCAAAAGGAGGTAAGGTTACAGGTAAAGGTACTGTTAATGCAGGCACCATGACTTTCAATGATGTTTTGTATGTTGAACAGCTTAAGTATAATTTATTAAGTGTCTCTCAAATATGTGACAAACAAAACATTGTTTTGTTTACAGATTCTGAGTGCATTGTCCTTTCAAAAGATTTCAAAATTCCTAAAAATCTTGTTTTACTGAGAACACCAAGAAAGGACAATCTCTATTGTTTGGACACAGATCTTTTATCCAAATCACATACATTAAGCTGTTTGATATCCAAAGCATCATCAAATGAGTCTGCTCTTTGGCATAGAAGGATGTGTCACATGAACTTCAAGTCAATGAATGTTTTGGTCAAAAAGAATCTGGTAAGAGGTTTACCACAAAAGGAGTTCATATGTGATGATCATTGTGTAGCATGTCTTAAAGGCAAGCAACACAAAACTTCTCATAAGGCCAAAGAAGTCAATTCAATCTCCTCTGCTCTTCAACTGATTCATATGGATCTATTTGGTCCAACATCTGTTTTGAGTTTGAATAAAAGGGCTTACTATTTAGTCATTGTTGATGATTTCACCAGATTTACTTGGGTTTACTTTCTTAGGACCAAAGATGAAACTGCTGAGCTAGTTAAGTCTTTTATCCTTAAGATAGAAAACCAATCCAACTCAAAAGTTAAAGTGATAAGATCAAACAATGGAACTGAATTTAAAAATCACATTCTAAACAGTTTCTGTGAGTCCAAAGGTATTGCTAGGCAGTATAGTGCACCAAGAACACCACAGCAAAATGGTGTTGCTGAAAGAAAGAATAGAACACTAATTGAGGCTGCTAGAACTATGCTAGCTGAGTCAAAACTGCCAATGACTTTCTGGGCAGAAGCTGTTAATACAGCCTGTTATGTTCTGAATAGGGTTCAAGTTGTTCAATCTCAAAGAAAAACTCCCTATGAGTTATTCCACAATAGAAGTCCCCTAATAGCTTTCTTCAAGTCTTTTGGATGTCCATGTACTATTCTTCATACTAAAACTCACTTAGGGAAGTTTGAAAGTAAGGCTGAAGAAGGATTCTTTGTAGGATACAAAACAAAGCAAAGCCTATAGAGTCTATAACAGTGTATCTAAAACCATTGAAGAAAGTGCCAATGTTGAATTTAATGAAAATACTGCTAATGTCAAAGGCACTGGTCCTGATTGGTTGTTTGATTTAGATTCACTAACAAATTCTCTGAGCTTTGTTGAGTATACTGCAGAAGCTGATGCATACAGTCTTGAAGCTGCCAACACAAATTCTCATGCTGCCAATACAAATTCTCAAGCTGATGGCACAAAGTTTCAAACTGCTGCAGATTCAACAAATTGGGATGATTACACCACTATCCCACTTTTGTCTTGTGATCCTCCAGGGGTTCTAGATGCTCAACATGATACAAATCAAGACACAGAAGTGACACTCCCAAGTCATGAAAGAACAGCTTCACCCCAAAGGGAATCAGTCCCAGATTCAAGTCAAGCTGTTACTGAAACTGAACCATTCACTGATCCTGATAGAGATGATACAAATCTTGGATCCTCTTTTCAGACAGAAAGAGAGCCTACCCTCAGAGTTCACAAGTACCATCCTCTCAATCAAATATTGGGTGATCCAAGTACTCCTGTACAAACAAGGAAGATGGTTCACAATGAGACTGCTGCTGCTGAACAAGCAGTTCCTGAATTCAGTCTAGCTGCTTTTGAACATGCCTGTTTCATGTCTCAACTGGAACCTAAAAAGGCATCAGAAGCATTGAAAGATTTATCCTGGATTGAAGCAATGCAAGAAGAGCTTCTACAGTTCAAGATTCAGAATGTATGGACTCTGGTGGATCTTCCTAAAGGTTTCAATGCTCTCCAAAGGATTCTCACTTGGTTGCTGTTAAAAGAATATTTAGATATCTCAAAGGCCAACCACACTTAGGCCTATGGTATCCTAAAGAATCTCCCCTTGAACTAACTGCTTATTCTGACAGTGACTATGGTGGTTGCAACATTGACAGAAAATCCACAATTGGTGGATGTCAATACTTAGGAGCAAGACTGGTCTCTTGGCAATGCAAAAAGCAGACAACTGTGTCCACATCCTCTATTGAAGCAGAATATGTAGCAGCTGCAAGCTTCTGCTCACAGGTAATGTGGATTCAAAATCAACTGAGAGACTATGGTATGAATTTCTTATCCGCTCCTATTTACATTGACAATTCAAGTGCAATAAGCATTGTGCAAAACCCAGTGAAATTCCCAAAAACCAAGCATATAGAAATCAGATTTCATTTCATAAGGGATTGTAATGAGAAGAAGTTAATCCAAGTTACCAAAATACATACTGATGATCAGTTAGCTGATCTATTTACAAAACCTTTTGATGTAGGAAGATTCACTTTCCTGGTATCAAATATTGGTATGGTAAACATGGATTAATTTATTTTCATTATTATTTACTTCATATGCTTATTTAAGGGGGAGTCACTGTTTCATTACAAAGATGCATAATTTTCAACTAACAGCTTGAGTATTTTCTCAAGCTGCTAGTTCATTTTCTCGGACTGTTAGTTATTCACTTGATCTGTCAAAGTGTGCAGGGCATTTAGGTAAATTTTAAATGTGTGTACGCGGGACCCAACCTTTTTCAAAACCTTTAAAAGGTCCCAGTTTCGTTCAGTTGTAACTACCAGTTACAAAGTTTTCTTCCACGGCCTTCCTTTTCTTCTCTGAACGATTCACACAATCTTCTTTGCAACCCTAAAATCTCCGATCAATCTTCAATGGAGTTTGTCAAAGAACACAACTGCCTTCCATACTCTCTCAAACACTCTGAACTTCAGCCATTCCATGATATGATGGATTTTCTAAGGCACTCCCATATCCACCATGCCCTCAATATAAATCCCACCATATACATATCGCATATAGAACAGTTCTGGAACCGTGCCTCTGTCCAAACCATCAATGGAATTCCTTCTATACTATCCAAGATTGATGGCACTCCCATCACCATTACTGAGGAATCCATTCGACGACATTTGCATCTTCAAGATGCCACAGGTATAACAGGCCTCACTCTTGATGCTTTACATACTGGTCTTTATAATATAGGTTATAGGGGTCCTGCTGATTCATTTACTTTCTTGAAAGCCCATTTTTCTCCTAAATGAAAATATCTTGTACATATTATTCAGCAGTGCATGAGCCCCAAAAGAACTGGTTGGTCAGAATTTTCCTCTAACATTGCCACTGCCTTAGTGTGCTTTTCAACAGGACAACGGTTCAATTTTTTCAAACATGATTTTGCAGGGGATGTTAAGGCATCATTCCCTAAAGAATGTGAAACTTTTAATGTATCCCAGATTTTTGGCAGAAATCATTGCACACACCTACACTACTTCTCATTTACATAAGAGGATACATATTTCCCATAGGCACTCACTATCTTCTATAAAAAGGCTTTTAAAACAAAGTGCCAATTTTTTGAGTGTAGATGTTCCATTGCCTTCTGCAATGATGAACATCATCCCAAGAAACAGAGGAGAGGGTCCTGAGCAGGCTCAGCCTATCATCACTGCTACACCCCCAGGACCCCAATCCCCTCCTCATGATACACAAATTCCTTCTGTTCCTTTTCATCAGCCAACAGTCACACTAAAATTTCTATATAAAAGGAAAAGAGGACCAGGAGCTCCTTCCTCCTCAGCCCTCAGACAAGAGCCATATATCCCTGTGCAGGAGGACACTTCTGCACAGAATATCCAAAGGGAACCAATTGAGGACACTCCCATCCTCACTCAGGAGGTGAACATCTCTTCAGAGACTGTTCATATGGGTTCTGTGGCTGGCACTACTACTGCCTCTGCACAAGAGGCACAGGACAGGGCAACCATCAGTAAGACCACACCCATGGCAACAGCAAGTGTTCAAACACAAGCTGGAAGTCCCCAGAACCAAGAACAGAGGGGCCCAGAGGTTTCTACTTCTGGTATTCATGCCAGTGATAGATCACAAGCACCACAGGTGTTTACTGATCTTGAGGCTAGTTTGCAACTAATGCTTTTGACGGATCCCAAGATGAAACCTGTTGTAGCTATGCTGGAATATCAACAGTCCATCATTGCTGCACAGGGTGCACAAATTATGGCCCTAAGGCAATCAGAAGTGGCTCAAAATCAGAGAATGGATTATCTCCATAAGGGGTTTACCCTTTGTGGAAATAAGATCATTCAATTAGAGCGTTTGATTCAAACCCAAGGGGCAAAGGTTGTAGGTCCTCCTGACTAAACCAATGCTTCCAAAAAGGGGGAGAATCAGGAGGTTCCTGAATCAGTCCAAGCAGCTCCAACAGCATCGGTCCAAGCAGCCTCAATAGTTCCACCTTCTAGGCTAACAGTCACAACAGCTTCTCAAGCTGTTAGCCTAGAAACTCAAGCTGCTGCCTCCTCAAAAGCAACTGGAGTGGTTATAAGGGAAAGTGTTCAAGCTCCATCCAGTACAGTCCAAGCTACATCCTCTGCTGCAAAAGACAAGGGCAAGGGCATTCTTATTGAGTCTCCAAAGCACAAATTTTCTTCCAAAGAAGCCCAGATTGCCTTTGATGCTGAAGTTGCCAAAAAGTTAGCAGAAGAACAAGATAAAGAGTTAGACCAGCAAACCCAACCCTCAATGGACGATGATGCAACATTAGGTGATTACCTGAGAGGGTTTGTGGTCAAGCAAGGAGAAAAGAAGAGGAAGATGCCAACAGGGCATTCTAAGGCTGAGCACAGAAGATTCCTAATAAATTTTGCCTATGCAGCAGGTATTCCAAAGAAAATGGCTCAGTCCATGACCACTGAACGGCTGCAAGATATTCATGACAAAGAGATGGACAAAAGGAAGAAATTCAAAGTCTCCCAAGAAGTCCGAAGACCCCAAGAACCAGTTCAAACTGGTACAAGTAATGTTCAAACTGCTGCCAGTGCCCCTGCTCCTTCTGATCAAGCTGTTACTTCCATTCCTGCATCTGATTCATCATCACAAGCAAAGCTGCATCAAGTTAAAAGGGTATTTTTTGAGCAGCAACTGCAAAAAGCCATGGAGATAGAGAAATTGATTGATCAGCATGACTTTACAAAGCCTCTGATCAATTACTGGTATGCTAAGCCACTGGATGATATTGACTTAAGATTTAAGTTTGTGGTGAGAAGGGAATCTGGACCAGAAGAAGAGTATGATACATTTTGGCATATGGTTCAGAAGTTGACCAGTGATGAGCTTATCAGGATGCATAACATTGGGTTTGTGACACAAGTAAGATCTGCTCTACCACAAGTGAAACAAGTTATTAAAGATCTGAAGTCCATTTTTGACCCTGAGTCTATAAGGGAAGAGATAGAGGATGCCAACAAGAAGGAAAAGAAGATCAAGCAAGTTGATCTGTTTGTCAAATCAAGGACTTACAGAATCAAATTTTCAGATGGATCTGGTATGTTCTTTAATCTTGAATTCTATGATCTTCCAAAGGAAATGCTGATCCAGATGAAATCTGTTAAGATATCATGTGATAGAGATGACATGAAGACAAAATTTTTGAAGGCTGTAAATCAGAAACTTACAAAGTTATAAGTTTTTGAAAGCCTTGGTTTGTAAATAACAGTTTACTTATTCATTTCCATTTTGTATAGAAATTAAAGTCTTGTGTAAAGAATTTAAGTTAGGGGGAGATTGTTGGGAAATAGTTTAAGTAGGTTCAAGCTGTTAGTTAGACTTCTCAAACTGTTAGTAGAGTTTATCTGTAAATCCAAAATTCATGCTGCTAGTTGAAGAAACTCGAGCTGCCAGTGTAAAAGTTCAAGCTGCCAGAGTAAATCAACTCGAGCTGCTCTGTTCAAGCTGTCAAAGGATTCAAGCTGCTCAACAGTTTCATATACAGAAAGTGCTGATTTTCAGGAAAAGATATCTACACAAAGATTCTAGCATATCTACTATCAAAGAAGTCGTAGTCCTTCAAGGAAACATATCAAGAAGCAATATAAATACATAGAATAGGTCTTTCTATTGTATAAGAGTATTCTGCATATTCAAGTCTGTAATTGCTTCTTGTTTTAGTTTTCATAAGCCTCTAAGGTTGTAAAACCCTAAGAACAGTCTGTGTTCTTCGTCTAATCAAACATATTAGAGGTGATTGTAATAATTGAGATCAGTAATACAAGCAGTCTTGATTATTTATTGTGTTTATTTGCTATTTATTCTGAAAGCTTTTGTTAAAATAATTAAGTGTTATTCCGCAAACTTCTTAATTAAACTTTGATTCAAAGCAAGATTATTGATTTATACTCTGATAAATTCAAATCAGTTAGTCTTGGTTAAGTACTTTTAGATCCTGACAGAATTTTTACTGACTGCCAGACCATAACGCTAGAAGGACTGAGCAGGTCAAGCCCCAAGTGGCACCATTGTTTGGGGGCAGTTATAGATCCTGACTTTGTAGCCCCGGAGGGTGACGATTGGATAGGTGAAGCCCCGCAGCAGCAATAGCAACAGCAACAGCCACAACAGCAACAGAGGCAGAGAGCACCGGCAAGTAGAGCTCCGGTTGCTAGATCCACTTCTCGCTCATAGCCAGCTACTGAAGCTGCTGGGCCCATCGAGTTCGGCTCCTCAATATGGTTAGAGGGCGCAAACTCTTGAAGAAATATGGGCTCAGGGAACATCTGCGGAGCAAAATATTGCTGAACAACTGGTTCAAGATGTGTTAGAGCCTCCAGCTGATTTCCATGATATTTGTAGACAGAGTGATGAATATCAGCCCTCTGATGCTGAGTTTATGGACACAGAGGTCCAGGCTGAAGAAGAAGGGGCAAGGGAACAGACTGAGGTAGAAGGTCATGTAGAGACCGCCTCCGAGTCAGAGTCTGAATCTAGTTCTGAGGCTGAGGATCCAGAAGTAACAATTGGAAGATATGGATCGAGGTTAGTTGTCAGTAGAAGGAGATCGAGAAGACCGGCTCTAATTGATGAAGAGACCAAAGAATCTGAATTTGAAGAAGAAGAAGAAGTTCCTCTCGTTCCTAGGCATAGGGCGAGAAGACATAGGTTTATGCAGGGAGCTCCATCCACTTCAGCTTCTCCATCGGTGTTACCGGCTGCTCCATCAACATCAACCACAGGTCCAACTACATCCGCCTCCATTTCATCTACATCGACTTCGTTCACTGAGTTGAAAGGAAAAGTGGACTTCCAAACAGTCCAAATTTACCAACTATCAACAGCTATGAAAGAGCTGCAGCAGCATAATGCTCGATTAGATTAAGAAAATGTCGAGTTAAGGACAACTGTGGCTGATCAACAAGGACAAATCAAGACAATGCAGACTCTCATTGAGCAGATTTTGAAAGATCTACGAGCTCAGGGGGAAAGTAGCTGCAGGGATGATCAATTGAGAAATGCTAGGAGAGACGATGACGAAGGCAATGATCCAGATGCACAAAGAGAAGGTGAGCTAGCAGATCTTTCCCAAAAGACTGCTCAGCAAGCAATCATTCAGGGGGAGCCTAGTTAGTCTAGTATGGGAGAAGGAGGTGAAGCTTCAAAGAATGTTGAGCATGAGATGATTGAAGTGTTAATGGATCTTGATGATGAAGATGAGTTAGGTTTTGATCAAGAAGATCTTGAGGAAGGGGAATTCATTCCAGAAGACGTCGTGGACTAGAAATCAGATGATTAAGTTATTAAAGATGAGGATGAGGATGTTGATGAAGTATTGATCCCGAAGCAGCCTATCACTGAACAATATGTAAGCAATGATCAGAATGTGATAGATCTAGATGAGCTTAACTTAGCATCTATGGATGAATCAGAATCTGATATAGCTGAAAGGGAACAAACGAAAGAAGAAATGATGAGGCTATGGTTTAAGAAGGAGGAGAAGAAGACTGACTTGGCAATAAAGAAAAGGATGAGGCTGCCAAGTCCAGGAAAGCTTTCAGGCGGGATTCTGAGCTGGTTCTTTGATAGGGAACTGTAACTTTTCGTTCTTAAAAGAAGAGACGGGCTTCAGTGTTTGAGGAGAACCTCAAAGGTTTTTAATACATTGCCCAAATGTGAGGTGAAGGAATTGGCCTGGAAGGAGCTAATTAACTTGGGAGATGACCCCTACGCTGAAGTGATTGAAAAAATTATCAGAAGGGAGGGTAGATCTAGAAAGTTTAAAAGACTAAAGCCAAGATCAGGCAAAAGAGTAGAGGATGAGATGAGAATAGATCCCCATACAGGCAAACCTTGGGCTAGGATGGTTTACAAGCCAGTCCGGTGTTTGAAGAAAGTTCCATTGAAGTCTATGCCACAGGATGTACTTGCAAACATGAAGTGGTGGTATGTAGACAATGAAACGGCTGAAGCAGTGATGGAGGATCTAGAAGAAAAGACAATTTTGAAAGTATACGATCCACTGCATCTAATTAACCTATCCAAGGATGACCTGAAAAAGCTTCATGATCAGCCAATTTTCTTTCACAAAGGTTGGAGATCTGAAGGCAGTAAGTTCCAAAAGATGGTAAGGGTTTGTATAACGCAGGGATTATATGCTGGTAGTAGTTTGTATAGACCTAGTACTTATACAAAATATATATAGTTAGAAGCTTTCGTCAAGGGGGAGTCTGTTAGTGCATCCTGTGTGACGATAGCAGTCTAAGTATAGATGATATTTTGTAATAGTTCAAATGTTCGTAATTGCATATTAATACATGTTTGATATATGTTTGATATATGTTTTGATATTGATTGTATATATGTTTGAACTTGGTTATAATTGATGTTTTACAATAAGTTCAAACATATGTTCAAAGGTAAGTTCAAACATAAGTTCTAGAACAAGTTCAAAGACAAGTTCTAGAATAAGTTCAAAGGCCCTGGTTCGAACTTATGGTGGACAAGTTCGTGGGCTTGGGCCTTCTCGAACTTGTCCATGGCAAGTTCGAAATTGATGCCTATAATTAAGAGTTAATCAGTTTTGATTAACGATCTTTGCAGAATTATGTATACGGGTGATTACGAACTTGCAGAGCTTTTCAGTGTGTTCTTGGAGAGAATCATGTGTCGGGACGTTCGGGTTTGCGTCTATCATCGTGTGTGTCTCCGTGTTTCGCGTGTGTGATTGATCCGTTAAACCGCTAACGAGGATTCCGCACTCGTTGGACGGCGTCACGTCAAGATTGGATCCATAGGTAGGTGACCTTACATATTTCAGCTGCGACTGATCAAATTTCTGGCTGCCTGAGACACGTTAGACTCGAAAACGTAAGCTGGAAAGCTCGTGAGTACGCGAGTGTTAGACTCTTGAGAAATAAATGCATAGCGCAACGCATAGCACATATGATAGCATGCAACTCAACACAAATAACTCAATTACACCTTATAATCTCTAATGTAGGTTCGAAGCTGAATACACAACTCAACTTGATAATAACTATGTCATATATATGGTCTCATACTTCATGACTGGTTAGGGACAGTCGGCTTGCGGGATCGCCCATCACGGATACTTTGGAGTTGATCTCGGCTCATACACACATATCACATATAATAAAAGTAAGTAGAACCATACCTAAGGCACCACATCTCTATCTCAATTATCTCATCACAATCACACAATTAATGCAATAAGACTTGTAAAATAGAGCGCTCGTTAAAAGGACTCGTGTACTCACCTGCTCACTAGCAATCTATCTAAACGGAACTCTCCTGAACTCTATCGCGTCTTAACTCGCGGTCCGATCAACCCTGTATACATAATGGATCCCAGAATATTAATTCAAACTCAATAGATACTCATAGCAGACTCATACACTGACCCCTGTAACTGAATCGGACCCCAAAGGTAGCCCCAATTGGGCCTCAAAGCCCAAAACCATAGCTTGTGGTAGTGGTCGCGCTCAACATCTCGGCCATGCTCTCAATCGCTGCTCGCACTACCCTAACCGCTTTACACTCATCGCAGTCACGCTTAAGGGAACGCGACCGCGATCCGAGTCGACTGGTTTTGCTCTGTTCGCTGTTAATGGTCGTTACAGGGGAAGAATCACCCCCAAACTCGATTTCTCAGCTAAGGGAGTTCACAAATCATACATAACGAATTCCTACAGGCTATCCAGCTAATTCCACGATTCAATTAACATATAACACGAATATAAGCCACCAATTTAGTACTTTCTTATCTTCTTTTTACTTTCTAACACAAAATGATGATGATGATTGATTCAATATTCCAGCAACTGATCTTTGCTTGCTTTTCTTCTGTATCCAGCCCCCAGACCACTCTTGCTACTGCTTTTCCTTGATGACGAATCAAAAGAGAAGAAAGGAATTTCAAAAGAGAGCTTTATATATATCTTTCTATTTTAAGCAGGTACCGAACCCAATTATTCGACTCAATTTCATATTTTAGATATTAATGTCAATTAGATCCATTTCAATCCTGACATGTGTAATCCACTAATCGAGATATTATTCGACCAACGCAATATTAATAAGTTAAATGTCCAATAAAGTAATTCCTTAAATTTCAGGATGTTACAAAAAATAAAATATAAGTTAAAGTTTTTAAATAGGAAGCTTAAATGAAATTAAGTGGAAAACTATAGCGACTAAAACTATAATTAGTAAAATGACCAAATGATCATTTTTAAAAAGTTAATAAAAGTTAAACGGTCAAAGGACCAGATCCGTAACAAAATTTCAAAGCAGGGACTGCCGCTGTAATAAATAAAGTCTAGTAACCAAATCCATAATTTTCACCACGAAGATGGAATTTGTAATGTACCCTAGAAGTTTTAAGTACATGTGTCATGTAAGCAACTTGTTAAACTGATAAAAAATGAAACTTGAATTTTTTTTTTCCTAGCTAAGAGTTATACATGATGAAAAGAATCAATTAAAGGACTTAATCGAGAACAATGATAAACTTGTGAAATGTTTTGCATTATTTTCTTATAAACTAGGTTAATAACCCTGTATTACGTGGGTTAATTTCAAAAATTAATAATTATAAATGTATAATATAATAATTATAAGAATAACAAAGTTTGCTTAATTTTAGTTATTTAATTATTAAATTAATCATATTAGAGTTATTAGAGTTAGATATATTTGATTTGCTTTAAGATTTAAAATTAATTTAATAAATGAAATGGCAAAAAGATAGAACGACATGTCGCAAATCAAAGAAGAGCGTGACACGTGTCATATTAGTTACTCTTTTAATAGTATAAGATAGATTGAACCTCTTTATAATGTAACTAATTGGGTTCATTATAAAATGATTAAATTACATAAATGGTCCATGTGGTTTGTTTAAAATTATGGAAATGTTCCCTCAACTTTCAAAATTGCATTGACAGTCCCTCAAACCATTATTTCTTTTCATAAATGGTCTCTCATTCTATTAATTTTTTAAAAATGACCAATATACTCTTTCGTTTTTACTCCATTAATATTATAGTTATTCACATTTAGTCCTTCTACTAATTTTTTGTATTTTATGTTTACATTTTTTTTATTTGAGACTTTATTATTTTATTATTTCATTTTTAATTATTAATTATTACATAACTCATTATGATTTGATCCAATTTAATTAAAATTAAAATTTAATAATTCTTGAATTAACTATACTCTCTCTATAATTTGAGTTTTACTGATTTTTTGAAAAATTGTGTGTTCTTACTAATTTTGTCAAATTTTGGACATTTGATATGAAATTAGGCAAAGTTTTCATTCAAAAAGTGTTTATAAGTGAAAACCGCACACTCGATCTTAATTTGGGATCAATTGGTGGATTTTTTAGTTGAAAATTGTGTTTTTAAACTTGGTTTTTAAAAGTTTCTGTTCAAACTCAGGAAAAACTAAGTTCTTAGTTTTCACCGAGTTTTACACAGAGTAAATCGAGTTTGATTAGTGTACTGACCGAGTTTGATCAAAGAGTTGACCGAGTTTGATCACTCTTTGATCGAGTTTGTTCAAATATTGATCGAGTTTAATCAAACTTCTTTCGAGTTTGATAAACTTTCTTTCAAGATTGATTAATTGTAATTCGAGTTTGAATACTTGTCCTTCGAGTTTGATTAATCATTTATCGAGTTTGATCACAGTTCCATTCGAGTTTGATCAGAAGTTTTCAAAGTTCAAACATAATTCATTCGAGTTCATTCCTTATTCATTCGGGTTTACTCATTCATTGATCGAGTTTCTCACTTTATTGATCGAGTTTGTCACTTCATCATTCGAGTTTAACAATTCATTATTCGAGTTTGGTCATTCTTACATCGAGTTTGACACTTTAATAACCAAGTTTGGTTCTTCTTACATCGAGTTTGATCCTTCACTGTTCGAATTTGGTTCTTCTTTGATCCAGTTTCATCCTTTATTATTCGAGTTTGATCTTATACACTTCGAGTTTAATTCACTTGTTATCAGTGTTCAATCAGAGATTACTCATAATTCCATAACAATATCTTGGAAGTTCAGTATCAACAAAACACAATGTCAAAGGACGCACTAGCCATGGGTTCCGAATCCAAACCTCCAATCTTATACAGAGGAGAGTATGTTCAATGGAAAGAAAGGTTTCTCGAGTTTATAAGTTTTCATGATCTATCTGAAGAGATGCAGACCTCACTAAAGGAAGGTCCAACAAGATTTTTTGTCACAATCCCCGCAGTACCAAATGGTAATCCTCCAGTACCGGAGAGAACTGAGGAGGTTACCACTGCAAATCTGTCCGAAGCTCTGAAAAGGAGAAAGTTAGGAGATAACGCAGCTAGAAAACTCTTGCTAATCTCAATTCCAAATGATATATACATCAGTCTGACAAACACAACCACAATCAAATCCATCTGGGATGAGATATGCAAATTGATGAGAGGATCAGACAAAGCAGCTACCAACAGAGCAAGAAACAACTTAATGACATTTGAGAACTTTAGAGCAAGAGAAGGGGAGTTATTAGAGAATACATACTTGACATTTGTTAACCTCATAAGTGAAATGAAAATAAATGGGGTAACAAAGTCTAATTTGGACATCAACGTCAAATTTCTGAATGTTCTCAACCCGAAGTGAGATAAATACATCATGATAATCCAACAAACAAAGGAAATAGATGACATGGATTTTCACATGGTATTTGAGAACTTAAACAACTATCAGAAAGTTGTTTTAAGGAAGGTATCTGGAAAAAAGTAAGCTGAGAAAGCGACAGTTGATCCACTGGCTCTCCTGGTAGACAAAAAGTATAACTACAAGTTGAAAAAGGAGAAGTGAGTGGCTATAAGCAGTTCTTCAGTATCTGAATCAAACGATTTGTCAGCAGACCCGGAGATAGAAGAAATGAAGAAGCAGATGGCACTCCTGACTAAAGCATTCTAGAAGAAATTCTATCGCAAACCAACGAACAATAAGATGCGATACAAGACTGGATCCAGAAAGTATGAGAAGAGAGATAAATATGACAAGACTGGAGAAAGCAGTGGGAAAAAGTTTGAGAAGTATGAGAAGCCTGAAAAGTCTGCTAAGAAATACGATGAGCAGAAATGTTACAACTGTGGAAAGCCAGGACATTTTGCTAGAGAATGCAGACAGCCGGTAGTAAAGAATTTTGATTACTACACTCGGAAGGCTTTACTGGCCAAACAGAAGGAAGCCGGAAAGGAATTGATGGCGGAAGATGACCACTCGCTACAACTTTCTGAAGATGAGGATATTTTGGATGAATATATGCTCACATATGCTTGAAGTCAAAAGTCTTTAATGAATCTGAACAGAGTGAATCTGCTACGGTTGCCGAGGATGAAGTATGGGTTGGATTGACTGGCGATGAAGAGGAAGAGAAAGAGGATACTGATTCAGAATCTGAGTTGAGAGAAGACGTGGAGTTAATGCAACATGAGGAGTTGAGTGCAGCAAAGCGCAAGAGGATGACGGGTCAGAATCAGATACTTCGGATCAATCAGAGACACCATAGGTACATTCTAATCCTGACTCTAATGTAGTAACTCATGTGAGCTTGAACAATAACTAGCTCAAATGGCTAAAAGCCAAGAAAAAGAACGTCCATTCTTCAGAAAACAAATTACGACTTGAACATGCTTTAGTGTTAGAGTTTTCCAAAGATAATACATTCGCATTACAATCAGTGTCTAACATGGAAGAAAAATACAATGTTATTCAACTTGAGAACTAAAAGCTAAGTAGCAATATTATTGACTTAACGGAAAAACTGAAATTAGCTGAATTAGAAACAACCAATTATTCTGTAAAATATAATTCTATCTTTGCTGAAAGAACGAAACTTTATGAGAAAATCAAATCCTTAGAAGATGAGTTTCTTAAAAGATGTCAAACAGATCAGACAATTTATATGAATCAACCAAAAACACACAAACTTTTATAATTCCAAAGCTGGAATTGGTTGCGAAAATCCTAAGTATCTGACGAAAGCAGTTTCGTGTTCACCAACTCTATATGATAGTAGATACATGAATTTAGGATTAAAAATGGTATTTTTAAAAGCATCAGATGAAGTAGAATTAAGTGAAGATCTGAAAAGGTTAAGAGAAGATAAAACGCAAAATAATCTGGATTACAACATTCTGAATGAAAGTTATAAACATCCACCTAAACCAGAAGAGTATATTCAGACATATTCTGATAAAGATTTGTCTGAAAATACAGCTTTCACTCAAAAGCCATATATTCCAAACTCAATTCTTGAGAAGATTAATTCTGTTCTTGAATTGAAAAATAAAACTTTTGAAGATGAAAAAGTCAAGCTTCAGGCTGTTATTCAAGAATTAGAGATAAAACTTAAACAACAGCCTGAACCCAAATCTCAGCTTGATCAGACAACTTCTATCAAACCCGAGTCTATTAATTCTGAAAAGGAGTTTGATCTGTATATGAACTCTGAATTCCATTCTTTGGAAGAAATGTTTGTCAAAATTGATGAATTTATAAAACCTCTTCATGACAAACATACTAATAAAACCGAAGGACCAATCAGTATTTTGAAAAGAATACCTACAACTCCTAAGGTTGAGTCAGTTCCATCACCTGTTTAACAACGGAAGGAGAAAACAAAAGTTTCTTTTGTTACTCCTAAATTTGTGTAAGGTCTACACACTACAAATTTATCTAGACGCGGAACCGTCAACGAGTGCGGAATCCTCGTTAACGGGTAGACGGAAACAACTCTCACCAGAAACACAGAGACTATCAGAAGCTGCACGAACGACACACGAACGCACCTACGAACTGATTCTCTCCGAAACGACACTAACACTGATGATAAACTCGAAATCGCTTAATGCTTAATCACTCTCGAATTCTGCAAAAAGTCTAATAATATTTCGAGTCTATCCCTAATTATAGAGGCTAAATCGAGTCTGTCATGGGCTAAACTCGAATCCGGCCCAAAGCCCATTCGAGTTTGACCCATCTGACATTCTCGAATTTGCCTAAGTGGTCACATTCGAATCTGTCCAAGAACTCATTCGAATCTAACCAGATTCGAATCCTAGTCCTTAGAGATTTCGAATTTACCTTCTCACATAATTAACTAAGAATTGAAACTTATGTTTTTACCTTATGATTGATTTTATCTTTGATCTTTATGTTTGAACTTCTTGTAATACGTTACATTAAGTTCAAACACACAAACAATAATAAATATCAAACATATATAAACATATATATCAAACACTTGCTAAAACCACAATGTTGGATCACTTAGACTGCTATCGTCACACAGTGTGTACCAACAGACTCCCCCTTGACGATAGCTTCTAATAATTCATACATTTGATTAAGAACTTTGTTTATTATTTATTCAAGCTGCTTCCAGCATACAAACCCTTTTCAACACACACTTTAACTACATTCTCATACTTTCTAGCCTCACCATCCATATAAGTGTCACTTGAAATCTTATGAGCATGCAAAATTTGAAGGTCATCTCTAGAAAGGTTTACCAGGTGAAGAGGATCATAGATTCTAAGAATCACCTTTTCTTCAAAATCTTCCATCACCGCTTCTCCCGTTTCACTCTCAACATACCACCAGTTCAGATTTTTCATGACGTTCTGTGGCATAGGCTTGAGCGGCACCTTTCTCAGACATCTTACGCGTCTATATTGAATCTTCATCCAAGGACGCCCAGTTAGAGGATCAATTCGAGAATGATCCTCTACTCTTTTTCCTATCCTTGGATTAAGGCGTTCAAACTTCCTTGACCTTCCCTCTTTCCTTATGATTCTGGCAATTATATCTGCGTAGGGGTCATTGCCGATATTGATTAGTTCTTTCCAAGCTAAAGCCTTGATCTCAATCTTCGGCAGTGAATTGAATACTTTCAGAGATCTTCTGAGGTACTGAAGCCCATCTTTTCTCTTGATTATGAATAGCTGCAGTTCCCGATCAAAGAACCAGCTTAATATGCTTCCTGACAGTTTTCCAGTATCCGGCACCCTCATCTTCTTCTTCAGCTCTAAGTCCTTCTGCTCTGCCCTGAACCATAGCTTTCTTTTCTCTTCATTAGTTAGCTCTCTAGCAGGCTCTTCTATAGATGACTCAACATTTAAAGCAGCATTCACCACTTCTATGTTAACAACATCATTTCCTTCTATCACATACGTATCAGTGATAGGATTTTGCTGAACGATGATTTCATCACATAACTAGATTCGAATCCTAGTCCTTAGAGATTTCGAATTTACCTTCTCACATAATTAACTAAGAATTGAAACTTATGTTTTTACCTTATGATTGATTTTATCTTTGATCTTTATGTTTGAACTTCTTGTAATACGTTACATTAAGTTCAAACACACAAACAATAATAAATATCAAACATATATAAACATATATATCAAACACTTGCTAAAACCACAATGTTGGATCACTTAGACTGCTATCGTCACACAGGGTGTACCAACAATTTGAAACAGGTGAAATCGTCTTCTTCAAAGGTAACAAATACAAAGAGATCATGTGCTTCTAAAGGTAAGAAGTTTTTGTAGAATAAAGCTAATTCTAATCAACTAATTCTTATTCTTCTATTATGTCAGATAATACTGTGAAAAGAACTTCAAAGCAAGTATGGCGAAAGAAGCAAGTTTAAAGGAAAAAGACCAGTTTTAGAAAAGAATGGAGGGTAAAAGCAAAAAATATTACAGATAAGACTCGTTTCGTAGGAAAATCAATCTGTAATAAATAAAATGTTAAACATTGTACCAAATATTCTCGAGCTGAACTGTTGTCTTAAAATTCTGTTAAATGCCATGCTTTGAATGCTAAATCATTGTATAATTTTGATGTGTATGTATGGGTAGAAAAGAACAACGTTCCCAATTTTAGACAGAATAGAGATCCAAAGAAACAAATTCCAAAACCAGTTCCTAAAAGAACTGTACAGAATTAGATACCCAAGAAGACTGTCAAAAAGTGGGTTCCGAAAGCAAAGAATTTATCTGTTTCTCTATCTGAAGAGATACCACATGATTTACCGAAATCAAAAGTACCCAACTAGGTACCTCACGTTTGACTTCGTCTTGTAGGTAAATCGTGTGTGGAACGGACAGCGAGACACCCTCACGAATTCAAAGCATATGCCCGGACAATGAGACACCCTCACGAATTTTGTATATAAATTCTATGGGACGGTCAGATTCGGCAATGATCAGTTCTGTCTGATCAGAGGCTATGGAAGTCTAGAATACGATAAGATCACCACTCCGAAGGTGTTTTATGTAGATGGTCTTGGCCACAGTTTGTTCAGTATTGGACAACTGTGCGACAAAGGGTTGGAAGTCAATTTTAAGGCGAATAGATGCAGCATCAGATCTGGGGAAGGGAAGGAAATCCTAGCTAGAACTAGGGTGTACTCCATAGACTTAGCAAACATAAATCTGAAAAAGGATGTCTATCTACTGTCCAAGGCATCTTCAAAGGAATCCTGGTTGTGACATCGCCATCTTTCCCATCTTGTAACGTCCGGCACCAAACCAGATTAGCAGCTATGACCTAACCAGTATTCATTAGCAAATTATAACCTAATCAGTGATTATTAACAATTAATCAAGGTGATTAACAAAGTTCATAAGGAAATTCAAGTCAATTAGAAACAGTTTCATCGGTGCGATGAATCGGCAAATTAATTAATCCGATCGATTTGCGATATGATGGATTAATTCAACCAAGTACATAATTAAATTAAGATTAGTAACACTAATCATGCATTAACAAACTTACTTACATTAATTATGCAAGACTAATTCAATTTCATTAAACAAATGCATTCAAAGGTATTTATGAATTTACATAAAGGGGGAAATACAAGAATACGTTCTAAATACTTTTATACAAAAAAAATAAAAACGAAAATACGATATTCTTATACAAGAAAATCAGCCAACACAAAAGGGGAACACACTTTTGTGTCTCCTTTGACTTTCATTATATATATTGAAAAGAATTCAACACTTTTTTTACTTTTCCAACATCTTGGTAAAGTATTAAACATCACTTTTTCTTTCATCATATGCAAGACCAAATCGTCTTCTATAAATAGATGACTCATTTCCACATTTCATTCACACCTTGAAAACACCAAAAACTTGCTCAAACCCTCCCTAAAAATTGGCCAAAGAAGGAGCAACAACACCAAAGTTGCAACTTTTGTTCTTGAAGTGTTTTAAGAGTTCTTTTGGTGCAATCTTTCAAGAATTTCAACTTCTACTCATTTGCATTATTCAAATACCTCAAAACAAGTAAATAATAACTTATAACCTCTTATATTTATGTTCATATAATTCTTGCATAATGTATATAATCACCAACAATAACAAGTTTTATAAAAACTCAAGTTTATAAATCACTAGTTTTATTTTAAAGTTGGTTTCTTCAAATGAGTTCATAAATGTATAAACACATAATGTAAATATAAATAATATGAAAAAAAAGTTATATAAATGTGTTTCATAACCTTTTATACATGTGGTTTTTGAATAAACAACAAGAATCACAAGTTGTTTCAAGTTTATGAAATCCGGATTTTCGACAGAAATATTACGTCGACTTTGAAAAATCATAACTAATTCATAACTTAACGAAATGAGTTGATTCTTGTCTCAAAATTTAGATCTATGTCTTAACTAAAAATCTGGAGGTTTTCATAATTTAATATGGAGTTTAGGACCCCCAAATATTATTTGGGAACCCGAAAGTTTGACAGCTCAAAAATGGCCAACATAGGGTTTTTAACGAGCTTTTCCCCAACCTAAACACCTCGAAAAATGGCCGTTCTTAACTTTAAAAATTCTTTGTATATATTAGTTTTATATCTATGAAAACCAAAGCTCAAATCTTTTTGGAGCTTGGTCGAAAACAGCCTCAAAGTAGGCCGAAAAACCTTTAAAAAGCTGGAAAATTATATATATATATATATATATATATATATATATATATATATATATATATATATATATATATATATATATATATATATATATATATATATATATATATATATATATATATATATATGTATATATATATAAACTTGACGTTTTAAGTGGGTTTTATTTATAAACTTGTAAAGTTGGCTGATTTAAAACATAAAAACCTTTATACATACATATTATCATATATATATATATGGGAGTTATTAAGTCCCTCATATCATTTAGGACTCGGTTTAACGCGTCCGGTGTCGTCACTCATCAACAACGCAAACCTTCATTTTTGCGCTCGATTTTACCATCAACTTACGGTGAGTCTTCGTAGCCCCTATTTTCACTATCAATTGGGGTGGAAATACATGCACTATTTTCATATGAACATCAAAACTATTTATTTCTTATTCGTATTACACATGTGGATCCATCAGCCCTCATATCATGAAATGTTAATTACATTTATTTGTAAGCGCGAATATATTGTGGATAGATCTATCGGGAGTCATCTCCCCCATTCGGGTTAGTCTTAACCGGCTAACAGTGGAATGCATATATATTTAACACACGATATTACAGTCGGGAATACTGCACAGGGCAAACACATTTAATTAAGTTTCGGTTGCATGATGGTTTATGTAATAAATACATGGAATTTATGCTTTATAAATTCAACTCATCTGATAATGTTCATACAATTGGTCTTTTCGCGTAAACCTATGAGCTCACCAACAATTTGTTGACGTATTTTAGCATATATTTTCAGGTATTTAAGACATGCGCATTCATCGGAAGCATTCCAAGGCTTCCGTTCATTTTGGAGTCGCATCATTTTCAAACCGGAGATTTATTTGCACAATTTTTGATAATGTATTTAAATATCTGTATTTTGTGAACCATTTACATTTCATGTTGGTTTGTAAAACCTTCCTTATTTTAAAGTTAAATCGATGTATTTCTGAAAAGGTCCATGTAGTGGTCGTTCGTTATGATTATGGTTACGCTTCCGCGCTCGTCACGGCTCGCTTAGCAGGGTGTGACAGATTGGTATCAAAGCCATAGTTATAATGAACTAGGTTGCATTAGTACCTAGACTATAACTGTTACAAAAAACTAAACTTTCTTCAAGAACTGTGAACATATGTACGGACCTTGATGACAGAAGCATGTCAAACAATACAGTTGTTATCCTCTTTGACTCCGAGGATGAATACTCACCCATGTAATAAGGAAGTCAAGGTGACACTGAGGTGTACTATGGATCGGAGACCCACCCAAACCCAAGCAATGACGAGGTAAAGGACCCGTCAGAACAAGAGGAGGGCAACTGTGGCCCTACAGCACAAATTGCTCCACCACGTGTTCCATCCTACACCCTATTCAGAAGCCATCCCAATGGACCATTGAGGAAGTTCACCCCTAGGAAAAGGGTGTGACTGGCACAACAGGAGAAACGAGGAAGAGATCCCAAGCCAGTTAGGAACACCATCTTCTTCTCAGGTACCGATACTTACCCAGGAACCTACGCAACGAATGGTGCCTCTGTTGGTGGCAAGGACCGCCAGTCACGACCTTCAATTTCGACAAATCCACCAGGAGGTCGGTGAGATCTCTGCAAGGATTTAGCAGGAGACAATACAAACCACCTATATACATTGGGCCAACCAGAATACCCAGGCGATTTAACAAGACGGAATCGACGAATTGTGACAGCGCCTAGCAGAGCGTGAAGCCCGCAATGCAGAACTAACACAATGACTTAACGCTCTGGAGTACGAGGAAACCCCAGAGGCATCTCATACTTAGTAACCTTCTACCATTTTATAGTATTTCTCTAGGTTTTACTATCAGATGTATGTTTAGGCTTGAAAATTTATCAGAAAAATCCCGACCATATCATGTACAAAGATTAGGTATCAAGAACTTTAATGAAGAATTAAGTTTTAACTACAACTCTGTGTATGAGGAGATAAAGCTACGACTATTTGCCTAAGAAATTTCAAACCCATAGACTTATCCAATTACCCCATTAGATATCACTTACGCATTTATACTATTTGATACTGGTGCTGATAGGAGCTTTATATCCACTATGTTCAGTAAGCAGATAAATTCCATTCTTACACCATTAAGTGCCACTTATGCTATTGAGGTTGATGACAGTAAGACGCTTAAAAACAAAAAATATAATATGAGGATGCTCATAAGAAGTAGTAGGTCGAAACTTTGAAGTAGACGTGGTGCCCATCAAACTGGGGAGTTTTGACGTGGTTATAGGCATGGATTGGTTATCGAAAAACCATGCAGAAATAGTTTGCAACAAGAAGACGGTTCACATACCCTTAGCTAATAAGAAGGTCCTTACTGTCCAAGGCAAAACATGAAATACAAAAGTAAGCATCATCTTCAACATTAGGACCCTGAAGTGTTGACAGAGAAGGATCCGAAGGAGAAGCGGCTTGAATATATTCCTATTATTTGTGATTACCCCAAAGTTTTTCCAGAACACATACCTGGGCTCCCACCATCGAGGCAAGTCGAATTCCAAATTGACCAAGTGTCAGGTGCTGCACCAGTGGCTCGAGCACCATACCGATTAGCCCCATCAGTAATGTAGAAGTTGTCCAACCAGCTGCAGGAGCTCTTAGATAAAAGGTTTATCAAACCGAGTTCCTCACTTTGGGGAGCTCCAGATTTGTTCGTAAAGACGAAGGATGGAACCTTCAGAATGTGCATCGATTACCCAGAGCTAAATAAGCTAAAAGAATCGATACCCACTCGCAAGGATCAATGACTTGTTTAACCAACTCCGAGGATCTAGCTTCTATTCGAAGATCGACCTGAGGCCTGGATATCATCAGATTAGAGTCCGCAAGGAAGATATTCCGAAAACAGCCTTCAGATCCTGTTACGGTCATCATAAATTCATAGTAATGCCATTTGGATTAACCAATGCCCCAACAGTATTCATGGATCTCATGGATCGGGTGTGCAAGCCTTATTTAGACAAATTCGTAATTGTCTTTCTGAGTGACATCTTAATCTACTCACGAAACAAGGAGGAGCACGAGCAACATTTAAGACTGATTCTAGAGTTGTTGGAGAAAGAACAACTATATGCCAAGCTTTCTAAGTTTGACTTTTGGTTAAGAGAGGTGAAATCCCTCGGTCACGTGATCAATAGTAAAGGAATCCAAGTCGACCCCGAAAGATCGAGGCTATTAGGTTTTGGTCAACTCCTAGAACCCTCATAGAGATACGTCAGTCCTTAAGACTTGCCGCTTATTATAGGCAATTATCAAAAGTTTCTCAAAGATCACCAAATCTCTAAAAGACATTAAGTATGATTGGAGCGAGGTTCAGGAGACATCATTTCAGTTATTAAAACACAAACCATGCAGTGCACCTATTTTGTCCTTACCCGAGAGAAGCAAGAAATTGTAAATTACCGTGACGCTTCACACAATGGGTTGATGTAGAAAGATAAGGTCATAGCTTATGCCTCATTTCAACTTAAGGTTCACGAGGTGAATTACACAACACATGATTAGATCTGGAGCAATAGTCTTTATCCTTAAGACTTGGAGACATTAGTACGGTACAAAGTGTACTGTATTCATAGACCATAAGAGCCTCCAACAAATCTTGAACCAGAAAGTATTGAATATGAGGTAGAGTCGTTGGATAAAGCTATTAAGTGATTACAACTCTGAAATTCGTTATCACTCGGGGAAAGCTAATGTGGTTGCAGACGCTTAGAGCCGAAGGGAACGAGCTAAGCCGTTAAGAGTACGAGCCCTATTTATGACCATTCAACCAAACCTTCCTTCCTTAGTTCATGATGCACAAGTGGAAGCTGTTAAGGAGGAAAATATGAAAAATGAAGCCCTGCACGGAATGGATAAATAGTTTGGGATAAGGGCTATTGGAAATCGATACTTCATGAATAGAGTCTGGTTACCCTGTTTTGGTGGAGTAAGAAATTCGATTAGAGATGACAGACACAAATCAAGATATGCCGTCCACCCCAGATCCGATAAAATGTATCATGACCTCAAGGAGCTATACTGGTGGCCTAACATGAAGGCTGACATTGCCACATATGTCAGCATATTCCTAACATGCTCCAAAGTTAAGATAAAACATCCGGAACCATTTGGGTAATAGTCGACCGCCTAACAAAATCCGTGCAATCAAGGAGAACAACAGGATGAATAAGCTAGTCCAAATGTACCTCAAGGAAGTCATCTCCAGACCCGCAGTGCCTATTTCAATCATTTCGGATACGGATAGCAGATTTACATCTAGGTTTTTGGCAATCGATTACAGCAAGCTTTGGGGTACAAACTTGGACATGAGTACCACATATCACCCTCAGACCGATGGTCAGAATGAAAGAACGATTCAAACCCTAGAACGTATGTTAAGAGCCTGTGTAATGGATGTTGGGAAGTGTTGGGATACTCAATTGCCTTACTGGAATTATCGTACAACAATAGCTATCACTTGAGCATTAAAGCTGCTCCATTTGAGGCACTGTATGGACAAAAGTGCCGATCACCCCTTTGCTGGGCCAAAGTCAGGGATAGTCAAGTCATTGGCCCATAAATCATACTTGAGACCACCAAAAAGATAGTATAGATACGGAACCGACTAAAAGTTGCCCACGATCGTGAGAAAAGCTTTGCAAACGTAAGGAGAAAATCCCTTGAGTTCCAATTAGGAGAAAGGGTACTAATGAAAGTCTTGCCATGGAAGGGCGTGGTATGATTTGGGAAACAAGGGAAACTGAATCGTCGTTACATTGGATAATTCAAAGTCGTAAAGTGTAAGGTCTACCACTGACAGATCTATCTAGACGCGGACCCGTGAACGAGTGCGGAATCCTCGTTTACGGTCAGACGGACAACTCTCAACCAACGGGAACACGGAGACTATTAGACGCTGAACGAACGACACACGAACGATCCTACGTACTAATTCTCTCCGAAACGGGACTCACCTAGCTGATAAACTCGAGATCGCCTATTGCTTAATTCCTCACGAATTCTGCCAAAGGTCTTCTAATTATTCGAGTCTATCCCTAATTATAGACCCTGATTCGAGTCTGTTGTGGGCCAACCTCGAATCTGGCCTAAGGCCCATTCGAATCTGTCCATCTGACAGATTCGAAACTAGCCTATTCGAATCTAAGGATACATTCGAATCTATCACAGATTCGAATGTCTTCCTTAACCTATTCGAATCTAGCCAATACATTTAAACACTTACGTGATGAAACTTATGTTTTAACTTATGTTTGACATACTCTTTGACTTTTATGTTTGAACTTCTTGTAATATGTTACATCAAGTTCAAACACACAATCAATAACAGACAAACACATTTTAAACATATATATCAAATTACTGGATAACTCAGAATATTACTTAAATCATAACGTAGATCGATTAGACTGCTATCGTCACACAGGGTGTACCAACAGACTCCCCCTTGACGATAGCTTCTAATTATTTACATGACATCAAATTTAAGTACTAGAGCTATAGATATTACTACCTGCATATAACCCTGCATCTATACAAACTTTAACTACCTTTTGGAACTTCCTGGCTTCAGATCTCCATGGTTCAGTGAAGAATATAGGCTGATCGTGAAGCTTCTTCAGGTCGTCCTTAGATAGGTTTATCAAATGAAGTGGGTCGTATACCTTCAAAATTACCTGCTCGTCTTGATCCTCCATTATAGCTTCAGCAGTATCAATCTCCAGGTACCACCACTTCATGTTGCTCAAAACATTTTGTGGCATTGGCTTTATTGGCACTCTTTTCAAGCATTTGACCGGCTTATAGATCATTCTAGCCCACGGTCTTCCAGTATGAGGATCTATTCTTGATCCATCCTCGACCCTCTTGCCTGTTCTCGGCTTAAGCCTCTCAAATTTGCCTGATCGCCCTTCTTTCCTTATAATTCTTTCAATAACGCTCGCGTAGGGATCATTTCCAATATTGATCAGTTCTTTCCAGGCTAACTCTTTAACTTCAATCTTGGGCAATGAATTAAAAGCTTTCAGTGTCCGCCTCAAGTATTGAAGGCCATCTCTTCTCTTCAAAATAAACAGCTGCAGTTCTCTGTCAAAGAACCAGCTAATAATCCCTCCTGAGAAGTTTCCGGCACTTGGAATTCTCATCGTCTTCTTCATCTTCAGCTGTTCTTTCTTTTCTTCCTTCTTGAACCAAAGATTTATTAAATCAGCTCTAGATGGCTCTTTTTCAGCTTCCTCAAGTTCTTTATCCTCGACTGAGGCTACCTTGATGTAATCAATATCAATCACATTATGATTTGAGCTCTCATAAAATCAGTGACTGGTTGTGAATTGATTACTACTTCGTTAACATTATCGTCCTCGTCCTCTATCACTTCATCATCTGATTTCCAGTCAGCGACATCATCTGGAATAAATTCCCCTTCCTCCAACTCTTCCATTTCATCTTCAAAATCAAACTCCATCAGCTCTTCTTCAATATCTTTTAGCGCATCGATCATGTCGCTATCTAAATTCCTTGAAGAACTAGCTTCTCCTCTTTCACCTTCTGCTTGACTTGGCTCCCCCTGAGATTGAGCAGCCTGAGCAGTAGAAAAATCTACTGGCTCATCCTGTCTTTGAGAGCTGGGATCATTGCCTTGATTATCATCTTCATCATCGTCCCTCCGCCTATGTACTACTTGATCACGACACGACGTCTCCCCCTGAGCCTGAAGGTTTTTCATTAACTGCTCCATGAGGGACCTCATTGCTCGGATCTCGGATGACTGATCAGTGACAAAAGACTTAAGCTCAGTGTTTTCATCTCTTACACCTTCAATAATCATTCTCAACTCAGCATTCTCCTTATCCAGATTAGCGTTATGTTCTTGGAGTTCACCAACTGCTTTAGTGAGAGTCATAATTTGAACATGCTGAAAATCTACTCGACTCTTCAGCTGCAGAAATCTTTGATTTTCATTGTATGCTTCTGGCATAGATGGAATGGACTGAAGGGGAGAAGGATTGAATGGTGGCGGAATGTAGGGTTCGTGTTGCTGAGGTGGCGGTGATGGTGAATCTGTGGTTGGTGCTTGGGTTTGGGCTTGAGAGGTTTCTGGTTGTGCTTCCGAGGTTGAAGACGACCCTTGCATAAATCTATGACGTTTTGCGTGTGGCCTCGTCACTAACGTAGCAATCTCTTCTTCTTCATAATCGGACTCCTCCAATTCCCTGGTCTCTCTCCTCCTCGAACCACCTTGATTGACAATCAATCTAGAACCATAAGTCTCAAAACGACTTCCAGTTTCGGTAGTTACCACCTCATGAACTTCATCTGATTCGGTTTCAGATTCCGAAGATGTCAATCCTGCCTCAGCCCCCTCTGGCTCATACTCGTCAACATCACGAAATATATCATCATTATCTTCAGGCGGACTCAGCAGCTCATCCACCAATGCTGCTGCAACATCTTCATCGGCATGCGGCCCTGCCTCCCAAATCTCATTAAGTGTCTGTGTTAGGTGGTCAGCTTCTCTCACAACATTTGAAGGCCCTGCTTCATGAATATCTGAGGGCTCAGCTTCATGACCAGTCGAAGTCCCTGCTTCTTCTACTTCTGGTTGTTGGTTTGATGACGGCCTGATTGCCGGGATTTGACTCGCTGCTGGTTGCTGTTGTCGTCTCGGATCACGCGGCCGCTGTGGACGTTGCTGTCGCTGTTGTTGTTGTTGTTGGACACCAACTACTCCTGCCCAGTTGGCATCATTCGGAGCTTGAAATTCCCTGTCCAGAATTGCACCAAAAAGTGGACGTGCCTCCGGAACGGCTAACCTTCCTCGGTGTGAGGAACAGTCAGAATAGATACGCTTCTCTATAACATTGACGGTCAATGCATCATCAGATTGTGGCAGCTCAGGCAAGAAGTGCCTTATCAACATCATCACAAACCTCGGATACAAAAGGAACTTTTCTCTCTCAGGAGCCGTGATTTGATGGATAAATTCCGAGAAAATCAGCTGCGAGAAACTAAACTTCTTATTGTATACCATCGCGATCATTGCTGATTGGATTTTTGACACTATATAATCAAAACCAGCTTTCTTAGGCGCAAAACAGATCATAAACACATGGACCAAGAAACGCCATTGGCCTATCAACCCGCTCTTCATATATGAAGATTTTGTAATGTCCAAGCTGTATCCCATTCTCAAAAAAGCTGCTTGCCTAATACTTAAAGGAAAGTCTGTAGGCCCGTCTTCTTATTCTAGGGAACCCAACTGCAGGACTTGTCTCAAAATATCAGCGGAGAAAACCAAAGGTTGTCCGGCAATTCTAGTTCTTAACACTGTCGGGGAGACAGTGCAGTCCACCTGCAAGTGATCGTAAAATTGACGCACATAGGATATCACAATCGGAATGTTTTCATACAGAACATAACTTATCCTAGATTCCGCCAGAAAATCCAAAACTTCTCGAAATCCCTGCGCCTCAGGGATGTTATGGGCAGGATTCAGTACCATATTGTGCTTGGGAACAAAAGCACGAAGCGCCATATCTGCACAATACATAAAATTTGTTAGACTTATTAAAAATCAATAAACTTGTTTAAATTCAAATTTGTTTTATCTTGTATTTGATTAAATACAAAATCTAACACAATTAACTTTCCACAAGTTTAATAAAATTTAAATTCAACAAAATAAATAAAGTACAGATTCGAAGTGCCCATACCCTATTCGAGTCTGATGGACAGATTCGAATATCTGGTCATCTCGAATCTATTGATAGATTCGAGAAACCCATGATCAGATTCGAATGTCCATTATCAGATTCGAAAGGCCGACATCTCCTTTTTCAACAAAAATCCAAGAATTTAACCATTTTGAACTAGGTAAATCACATACTTTAGTTCAACTAAGTTCTAATCACTGATTTATGCCTTTAATTTGATATTTTATAGGTCCTAACTTAGTTATTTATGAATAACCCTATTTTGACCAATAAAACTTCAAAATGTGATGTTTAAGTCCAAATTTGTGTATTAAACCACCAAAATCTTGTACAATCCTGTTGATTATACCTAGATATGAGATTAGAATCGAACACAAAGACTTCAAACTCGACGAAATGTCGTTTATTAGAGATTCGATAGACTCGAGAATAGATTCGAGATCGCCAAAGACAGATTCGAGAAATCAGATTCGAGGGTAGTAAGAAATAAATGCCATCACTGTGGACCTATTTATACTACCTACCTTCGAGTCTATGCAATTTCGAGTCTACTGACAGATTCGAAGTATCTCACATTCGAGTCTGTCTTAGATTCGAAATTTCCAACACTTAGAAAAATTTCGGAAATTTTGAAATATTTTCAACTTTTATCAACTATTTTCTA
Organism: Centrapalus pauciflorus; assembly: GCA_020465985.1. Classification (NCBI taxonomy): domain Eukaryota; kingdom Viridiplantae; phylum Streptophyta; class Magnoliopsida; order Asterales; family Asteraceae; genus Centrapalus; species Centrapalus pauciflorus. Next base: position 191 of record JAANYP010005783.1, on the reverse strand, counting down.
CTGTGTAGTGTAACCAGATAAACTATGCCAAATCTTTTACCCTAAGCTCAGATATTACACGCATTGATTATTTTATTCAACTTTGAATGCACCCTCAGTAATTTTTGACCTTTTACCTAAGTAAAAATTAAACTAAACTAAAATGAAATAAAATAAACTAAGGTAAAAATAAAATAAAGTAAAATAAAATT
>JAANYP010005782.1:0-43147 GCA_020465985.1 Centrapalus pauciflorus | reverse complement strand
GACTCTGCACAATAAACACATAACAAGCGTACACATAGCACATACACACAGCACAAACCCTAACTCTGTCTCTGGCAATCAACATCACGATGCAGGTATGAACACATACATGAGATCCCGAGCCCTGCACACAGAATCACTAAGGGGGACCCTTCCCCAGCTAACGACCGTGCGCACCAGTGGTTAGCTCACACCCTGTAGCACGGGCGCGAACCGGCTACAGGCCCTGCCGTGTATACACGCCCCAAGGACTGTTAGGGACAGTCAACCCGCGCGATCACACATCGCGAATCACCGTCCATATGGAACTCATCACGGACCCCGGACTGGATCTCATCTCATGCACATATATCACATATGTAAGAATAGAATCATACCTGAAGCCCGCGTCCCTGTGTAACATCCGACACTAAACCATGATAGCAACAATGACCTAATATGTATTTAATAGTCAATTATAGCCTAATCAGTGGTCATTAGAAATTAATCAAGTGATTAACAAGGTTTATTAGAAAATTCAACTCAATTAGAATCAAATTCATCGGTGCGATGAATCGGGAAATCAATTAATCCGATCAATTTACGATATGAGGGATTAATTCAACTAAGTACATAATTAAATTATGATTAGTGACACTAACCATACACTAATACAATTACTTAACATTAATTATGCAAGACTAAAACAATTCATTAAAACAATGCATTCAAAAGTATTTTTGAATTTACAAGAAAAGGGAAATACAAGAATACATTCTAAATACTTTTATACAAAAAAAATATATATATAAATACATGAAAATAATCCATAAAAAATCTGGTCATAGGGTAGTACTACCCAAGATTTGATTTCAATTTTTTATTTCCCAACTCCATAACCTTTCATAATCAAATCTTTCACACCCCATTCTCCTTTCATTTCAACATGATCTTACACTCCACCTCAATTTGAAAGACCAAGACTTTGCCTATAAATAGAGGGCTTCCTTTTCATTATTTTCAAACCAAAATATCTCTTTCTCTCCTCTCAAAACCGGATCCAACACACACATACACACTACAAACCTTTTCATTCAAGTGTTCTTGGTGAAATTCAAGTGTTCTTGGTGAACTTCTAGTGTTCTTGGTTCAAATCTTGCAAGAGTTCCAACTTCTTCTCAATTTCATACTCCAAATACATCAAAGTAAGTAAATACTAATTTATTTCATCATATATTTAAGTTTATATAAGTCTTGCATAATATATATAATCACCTACAACAACAAGTTTCATAAAAACTCAAGTTTATAAGTTTCTAGTTGTTATTTTTAAGTTGTTTCTTTAAATGTGTTTATGAATATATGAACACATTATAAGCATGTTAATATTATGAAAACATGTGTTATATATGTGGTTTTATAACTATTATGGCTTTTAAACAAGTTGTCTTTAAATAAACAACAAGAATCATAAGTTGTTTTAAATTTATAAACTACGGAATTTCGGCAGAATATTTGTATCGACTTTGAAATATCATAACTAATTCATAACTCAACGAAATGAGTTGATTCTTGTCTCAAAAGTTAGATCTATGTCTTAACTATAGATCTGCAATTTTTCATAATTTATTTTGAAGTTTAAGACCTCCAGAAATTATTTGAGAAACCGAAAGTTTGACAGCTCAAAAATGGCCAACATAGCGTTTTTAACGAGATTTTTCACCAGCCTAAACAACTCGAAAAATGGCCGTTCTTGATTCTAAAAATCCTTTGTATATAGTAGTTTAATGTCCTAGAAAACCAAAGTCTAAAACATTTTGGAGCTTGGTCAAAAACAGCCTCAAAGTAGGCCGAAAAACCTCCGAAAAAGCTGGAAAATTATATATATATATAAACTTGACGTTTTAAGCAAATCTTATTTATAAACTTGTAATGTTGGGTGATTAAGACATAAAAATCTATAAATATACATATTATCATATATTAGTGATATTAAGTCCTTATCATCATTTAGGACTCGGTTAAACACCTCCGGTTTCATCACCCATCAAACAACGCACTTTTGCATTTTTGCGCGTCGTTTTGCCATCACAAGTTCGGTGAGTCTTCATAGCCCCTATTTTTCACTATCTATTGGGGTGGAAATACATGCACTGTTTTTCATATGGACATCAAAACTGTTTATTTCTTATATGTATTACATGTTCGGATTCCATCAGCCCTCATATCATGAACCGTTAATTGCATTTATTTGTAAGCGCGAGTATATTGTGGATAGATCTATTGGGAGTCATGTCCCCCATTCGTGTTAGCTCGGTTCGGCTAACAGCGAGTGCATATATATTCAACACACGGTATTACGTATGGGAATACTGCACAGGGCAAACTCATTCTAATTAAGCTTCGGTTGCATGATGGTTTATGTAATACATACACGGAAATTATGATTTTATAAATTCAACTCATCTGATAATGTCCATACAACTGGTCTTTTCGCGTAAACCTATGAGCTCACCAACAATTTTTGTTGACGTATTTTAGTATGTATTTTCAGGTAATTAAGGCAAGTGTGCCTTCGAATACACCAACTTTCAAGCTTCCGCATTTCATGGAGTCGCATGCATATTTCGAAAACTAACGGAGATTTGACTGCATTATTTTTGGACGCATTAATTATGTTTCAGAATCTCTGTATTACGCGAACTTCATTCCTTTCATTTTGTAAAACATTAATACATTTTTAAATTTTAATGTCGTAATATTTCGAAAACGTCCATATAGTGGTCGTTCGTTATGGTTACGCTTCCGCACTCGTCACGTCTCGCTGCCAACCAAGGTAGCAGGGTGTGACAGATTGGTATCAGAGCCATAGTTATAGTGAACTAGGTTGCATTAGTACCTAGACTATAACTGTTACAAAAACTAAACTTTCTTCAAGAACTGTGAACACATATATGGACCCTGATAACAATAACATGTCGAAATTCACCCCTAGGGAAAGGGTGTGACTAGCACAACGGGAGTCTATCCCGGTACCTGCCCATCAGCCAAGCCCGCCGCAGTAGTAACGGGCAAGCATAGGACAGTGGGGATGGATGCCTCACACTCTCCAAGAGTGGAGAAACGAAGAGGGGATCCAAATCCAGTTTGAAGTCAGAACACCATCTTCCTCTCAAGTGCCGACACTTACCCAGAAACCTACGTAACAAACAATGTCTCTGTTGGTGGCAAGGGCCGCCAGACCTGACCTCCAATTTCGACAAAATCCACCAAGAGGTCAGTGAGATCTTTGCAAGGATTAAGCAGGAGGCAATGCAAACCACCAATAAACCTTAGGCCAACCAGAATAAACAGGCGATTCAACCAGACGGAATCAACAAATTGTGACAACGCCTAGCGGAGCACAAAACCCGCAATGCAGAACTAACCCAACGACTTAACACTCTGGAGTACGAGGAAACCCCAGAGGCATCTCATACCTAGTACCCTTCTACCATTTTATAGTATTTATCTAGGCTTTACTATCTGATATATCTTAGGGTAAATAAGGCTTAAGAATTTATCAAAAAAATTTTGACCATATCACATACAAAGATTAAGTATCAAGAACTTTTATGAGGAATTAAGTTTTAACTACAACTCTGCGTAGGAATAGATAAAGCTGTGACTATCTGCCTAAGAAATTTCAAACCCGTAGACTTATCCTCTTACCCCATTAGATACCACTTATGCATTTCTACTATTTGATACTGGTGCTGATAAGAGCTTTATATCCACTAAGTTCACGAAGCTGATAAATTCCATTAAGTGCTACTTATGCTATTGAGGTTGATGACAGTGAGACGCTTAAGACAAATAATATAAGTCGAGGATGCTCCTTAGAATTAGTAGGCCGACTCTTTGAAACAGACATGATACCCATCAAACTGGGAAGTGTTTACGTGGTCATAGGCATGGATTGGCTATCGAAAATCGTGAGGAAATAGTATGCAACAAGAACATAGTTCATATACCTTTAGCCAATAAGAAGGTCCTTACCGTCCAACGCAAAGCAAGAAATACCAAAGTAAGCATCATCTCTAGCATTAGGACCCTGAAGTGTTGATAGAGAGGGAGCCAAAGGGAAAGCGGCTCGAAAATATTCTTATTATTTATGGTTACCCCAAAGTTTTTCCAGAACACTTACCTGAACTCCCAACATCGAGGCAAGTCAAATTCAAAAATAGGCCTAGTATCAGGTGCGGTACCAGTGGCTCGAGCACCATGCCGATTAGCCCCATCAATAGTGTAAGAATCGTCCAACCAACTATAGGAGCTCTTAGCAAAAGGGCCTATCAAACCGAGTTCCTGGCTTTGGAAGAGCTCCAGTTTTGTTCATAATGGAGAAGGATGGAACTTTCGGGATGTGCATCAATTACCGAGAAATTAAATAAGCTAAAAGAACCAATACCCACTTCCAAGGATCAATGACTTGTTTGACAAAACTCCAAGAATTAAGCTTCTATTCGAAGATCGTCCTTAGGTCTGGTTATCATCAGGTTAGAGTTCACAAGAAAGATATTCCAAAGACAGCTTTCAGATTCCGTTTCGGTCATCATAAATTCCTATTAATGCCGTTTGGATTAACCAGTGTCCCCAACGGTACTCATGGACCTCATCGGGTGTGCAAACCTTATTTAGACAAATTCGTGATTGTATTCATGAATGACTTTTAATCTACTCACGAAACGAGAAGGAGCATGAGCAACATTTAAGACTGATTCTGGAATTATCGGAGAAAGAACAACTATATGCTAAGCTTTCTAAATTTGACTTTTGGTTAGGAGAGGTGAAATCCCTCGGTCACGTGAACAATAGTAAAGGAATCCAAGTCGACCCCGCAAAGATCAAGGCTATCAGGAATTGGTCAACTCTTAGAACCCCCATAGAGATACGACAGTCCTTAAGACTTGCCACTTATTATAAGCAATTTTCTCAAAGACCACCAGAACTCTAACAAAACTGACCCGAAAAGACATTAAGTATGATTGGAGCAAGGATCAGGAGACATCATTCCAGTTATTAAAGCACAAACTGTGCAGCGCGCCTATTTTGTCCATACTTAAGAGGAACGAGAAATTTATAGATTACTGTGACGCTTCACACAATGGGCTTATATAGAAAAATAGGGACATAGCTTATACTTTATGAAAACTTAAGGTTCACTAGGTGATTTACACAACACATGATCTGGATCTTGAAGCAGTAGTCTTAATCCTTGGAGACAATAGTTGTACGGTATGAAGTGTATTGTATTCACAGACCATAAGAGCCTCCAACACATCTTGAACCAGAAAGAGTCGAATACGAAGTAGTACCGTTGGATGGAACTAATATGTAATGGCAACCGTGAAAATTCGTTATCACCTGAGGAAAACTAAGGAGCTAAGCCGTTAAGAGTACAAGTGGATAAATAGTTTAGAATAAGGGCTAATAAAAATCGATAATTCATGAATAGAATCTGATTACTCTGTTTGGTGGAATAAGAAAGCTGGCTATGGATGAAGGACACAAATTAAGATATGTCGTTCACCCCGTATCCAATAAAATGTATCATAACCTTAAGAAACTATACGGGTGGCCTATCATGAAGAATGACTTGCCAAATCGGTCAGAAAATTCCTAACACGCTCCAAAGTTAAGATAAACCATCAGAAACCATTTGGGTAATAGTCGACAACCTAACAAAATCCGCGCGTTCCTACCAATCAAGAAGAACATCAGGATGAATAAGCTAGTCCAAACGTACCTCAAGGAAGTCGTCTCCGGACACGGAGTGCCTATTATAATCATTTTGATATGGATAGCAGATCTACAGCTAAGCTTTTGGCAATTATTATAGCCAACTGTGGATAAAAACCTGGACCTGAGTACCACATATCACTCTCAGACCAATGGTCAGAATAATAGAACGATCCAAACCCTAGAACGTACATTAAGAGCCTGTGTAATGGATACTTATTTGCCTTAGTGGAATTATCGTACTACAATAGCTATCACTCAAGTACTAAAGCTGCTCCGTTTGAGGCCCTCTACGGGCAAAAGTGTCGATCACCAATTTATTGGGAAGAAGTGGGAAACGGCCAAATCATTGGCGTTAAGATCATTCACAAAATTACCGAAAGGATAGTACGATTGCGGAACTGACTAAAAGTTGCCCGCAATTGTCAGAAAGTTATGCAGATGTAGGAAGAAAATCCCTTGAATTCTAATTAGGAGAACGAGTACCAATGAAACTCTCGCCTTGGAAGGGCGTAATCCGTTTTGGGAAACGAGGAAAACTCAATCCTCGTTATATCGGACCATTCAAGATCACCAAAAGAATTGGCCCGGTAGCTTACCGACTCGACCTGCCCCCAGAGCTTAATAACGTTCATAATACCTTCCACGTGTCCAATCTTAAGAAGTGTCTGGCTGATGAATCACTCGTTATACCCATGGACGAGCTGGAGTTAGACGATAAGTTGAACTTCATTGAGCAACCTGTAGAAATAATGGACCGCGAAGTCAAGAAACTAAAGCACAGCCGGATCCCGATAAAAAAAGTCAGATGGAACTCTAAGCGAGGTCCTGAGTTTACGTGGGAACGCGAGGATCAGTTCCGAGAAAAATACCCACACCTGTTCTCAAGTACTCAAGAAGTGGAGAACACGAGCTAATTTCGGGACGAAATTCCCTTAACAGGGGGAGACTGTAACATCCGGCACTAAACCATGATAGCAACAATGACCTAATATGTATTTAATAGTCAATTATAGCCTAATCAGTGGTCATTAGAAATTAATCAAGTGATTAACAAGGTTTATTAGAAAATTCAACTCAATTAGAATCAAATTCATCGGTGCGATGAATCGGGAAATCAATTAATCCGATCAATTTACGATATGAGGGATTAATTCAACTAAGTACATAATTAAATTATGATTAGTGACACTAATCATACACTAATACAATTACTTAACATTAATTATGCAAGACTAAAACAATTCATTAAAACAATGCATTCAAAAGTATTTATGAATTTACAAGAAAAGGGAAATACAAGAATACATTCTAAATACTTTTATACAAAAAAATATATAATAACATGAAAATAATCCATAAAAATCTGGTCATAGGGTAGTACTACCCAAGATTTGATTTCAATTTTTTTAATTCCCAACTCCATAACCTTTCATAATCAAATCTTTCACACCCCATTCTCCTTTCATTTCAACATGATCTTACACTCCACCTCAATTTGAAAGACCAAGACTTTGCCTATAAATAGAGGGCTTCCTTTTCATTATTTTCACACCAAAATATCTCTTTCTCTCCTCTCAAAACCGGATCCAACACACACACACACTACAAACCTTTTCATTCAAGTGTTCTTGGTGAAATTCAAGTGTTCTTGGTGAACTTCTAGTGTTCTTGGTTCAAATCTTGCAAGAGTTCCAACTTCTTCTCAATTTCATACTCCAAATACATCAAAGTAAGTAAATACTAACTTATTTCATCATATATTTAAGTTTATATAAGTCTTGCATAATATATATAATCACCTACAACAACAAGTTTCATAAAAACTCAAGTTTATAAGTTTCTAGTTGTTATTTTTAAGTTGTTTCTTTAAATGTGTTTATGAATATATGAACACATTATAAGCATGTTAATATTATGAAAACATGTGTTATATATGTGGTTTTATAACTATTATGGCTTTTAAACAAGTTGTCTTTAAATAAACAACAAGAATCATAAGTTGTTTTAAATTTATAAACTACGGAATTTCGGCAGAATATTTGTATCGACTTTGAAAAATCATAACTAATTCATAACTCAACGAAATGAGTTGATTCTTGTCTCAAAAGTTAGATCTATGTCTTAACTATAGATCTGCAATTTTTCATAATTTATTTTGAAGTTTAAGACCTCCAGAAATTATTTGAGAAACCGAAAGTTTGACAGCTCAAAAATGGCCAACATAGCGTTTTTAACGAGATCTTTCACCAACCTAAACAACTCGAAAAATGGACGTTCTTGATTCTAAAAATCCTTTGTATATAGTAGTTTAATGTCCTAGAAAACCAAAGTCTAAAACATTTTGGAGCTTGGTCAAAAACAGCCTCAAAGTAGGCCGAAAAACCTCCGAAAAAGCTGGAAAATTATATATATATAAACTTGACGTTTTAAGCAAATCTTATTTATAAACTTGTAATGTTGGGTGATTTAAGACATAAAAATCTATAAATATACATATTATCATATATTAGTGATATTAAGTCCTTATCATCATTTAGGACTCGGTTAAACACCTCCGGTTTCATCACCCATCAAACAACGCACTTTTGCATTTTTGCGCGTCGTTTTGCCATCACAAGTTCGGTGAGTCTTCATAGCCCCTATTTTTCACTATCTATTGGGGTGGAAATACATGCACTGTTTTTCATATGGACATCAAAACTGTTTATTTCTTATATGTATTACATGTTCGGATTCCATCAGCCCTTATATCATGAACCGTTAATTGCATTTATTTGTAAGCGCGAGTATATTGTGGATAGATCTATTGGGAGTCATGTCCCCCATTCGTGTTAGCTCGGTTCGGCTAACAGCGAGTGCATATATATTCAACACACGGTATTACGTATGGGAATACTGCACAGGGCAAACTCATTCTAATTAAGCTTCGGTTGCATGATGGTTTATGTAATACATACACGGAATTTATGATTTTATAAATTCAACTCATCTGATAATGTCCATACAACTGGTCTTTTCGCGTAAACCTATGAGCTCACCAACAATTTTTGTTGACGTATTTTAGTATGTATTTTCAGGTAATTAAGGCAAGTGTGCCTTCGGATACACCAACTTTCAAGCTTCCGCATTTCATGGAGTCGCATGCATATTTCGAAAACTAACGGAGATTTGACTGCATTATTTTTGGACGCATTAATTATGTTTCAGAATCTCTGTATTACGCGAACTTCATTCCTTTCATTTTGTAAAACATTAATACATTTTTAAATTTGAATGTCGTAATATTTCGAAAACGTCCATATAGTGGTCGTTCGTTATAATTATGGTTACGCTTCCGCACTCGTCACGTCTCGCTGCCAACCAAGGTAGCAGGGTGTGACATCGGGTACATTATCCATAACACATCCGCCTACTTTCAAGTCCAAGACTTCCCGAGTAGTGTCTGTTAATCCCGTGTAGAATTGATACACTTGAGCATAAGTATCCATGCCATGGTGTGGACACTTACTTAACAATCCTTTAAATCTTCCCCAAGCTTCAAATATGGATTCTCCACTTTCCTGCACAAAATTATGAATATCATTTAGAAAACGGGCAGTTTTAGATGGTGGAAAATAACGCATCAAAAATCTATCAACAAGCTCCTCCCATGTGCCAATTGATTGGGGAGTGAGTGAATTAAACCATGTTTGTGCGACACCATGCAATGTATAAGGAAATAAACGCAAATGTAAAGATGCTACAGGAGTTTCTCGACTCTTTATGATATCACAATTTTATCTAAGAATCGAGTGAGATGTGCATTGGGATCATCCGACTCAAGGCCGTCAAATGGACACATTTGACTCAGATATTGTAAATGTTGGGTCTTGATTTCATAATTCGCTCCTGGGGAATTTTCCCGAATGATAGCCGATCCCGTGCCGGCATTCGTTGGCATAGCTCGCTCCCGCATTGTACGTCTGTCTGGAGCTACCATGTTTGTGACTACTTGAGGTTCAGTCTTTGGTTCTGAATTTTCAACGTTATGAACCACTATTATCAGTGAACCGTCAATTAGGGTGCTCGGTGTTCCTTGCTCGTTATCCACGTCTGAATCTTTCTGTTGTTTGTTTCTTTTGCGAATTAATCTTTCCAGATCTGATAATGGCTCAGTAAGATCCGATAAGAGATTTCTGTTCATAAACGCCTATAACAACACAAACAAACACAATTACGTAGACTTGAACAGGATTAAAGAATAAATTAAATTTAAGACAATGAAATAACTTTTTGGGAATAAATTCCCAAAAAGGGTCACAAATCAAAAACTTTCAACCTTTTCAAATGTCACTGTCTAGTCCCCGGCAACGGCGCCAAAAACTTGATGTGCCGCTAGCACACCTTTTTTTTAAAAATAAAAATAGGAAATAACTAAGCTAAACTAGCGGACAAATAGACAAGTATCACCTATCGTTTACTAATATAGTTTTACTAAGTCCGGATATCGAACACAGGGACAAAGATGAAATAAGAAAAACATATGATAGTTAAAGATTAGTTAAAATCGAATTGAGTTTTAAAAGTGATTTGAACCGAAATTCCACAACTTAATTAACACACAAAGGAAGTTACCATTGGATAAAACTATATCAAAAGGTGTAATCATTTGGAATCTTTTCCCCTAAACATCGGATAATGACAGTAAGAATAATGCTAGAATGAATATAACAAGGATTAAATATTATTCATATAAAGATCACTCATAAAAATGAATAAATATTAATCCTAGAGTTAATTCTAAATGTGCAAAGATCACTCAACCACACATTCATCAAAAACTTATTTAGCAAGCAATAATCATAACATTACCAAGATCACTCAAATTTAATGTCATAACCTCCACAGATAAGTTAACTAAAATATGTAGATCACTCAATCATATTAAAGTTAAATATTCAAATATTATCAACTTACTTGCAAATATGATCTAATCATGAAAATAATCAAATGTAAAGATCTCAAAGTGGTTTATGATTAGACTCACATCCAAATCACAAACCTTAATATAATGTTTGATCAAAATAATGAATGAAATCCCTTTTGAATCTCACAATATCAAAACTACTAACAAAATAATGATAATCATCTTTGTTAATAATGAATGACTAAATATTGACTCACATCACATAAATACATCATCCAAGATCATACATTCATCATTCATTCCAAACATTATATAAAAATCTATTTCATGAAAAGATCAACGGTACGTATATTCATTCTAACCACAAAAGTAACATCATCCAATGTTTAGGGGTTTTTTTAACCCTAAATGATTACAACAAAACACTACTCCATATTTTGGATTAAATCCATCAAGAACACAATGAAAATCAAAAGTTTACACATAATCAAAAGATTTAGAAGTGAGTAAACTCCCCAAATGATGATCCTTGATGTACGAATGTTGTTCCCTTTGATAAAGTCTTTGAAGTCAGCCAAAATTCTCCTTTTTCTTCTTAAAAAACGAGCATAGAAAGGTGTTATCAAGTGTGCAAGTTTGTCTCCCCTTTTCTGAAATGAAGATGAAAAGCTTTTATATATGATGTCGACTCGGCGAGTCACCCAGATCGACTCGTCGAGTCGATTGCGTGTCAAGTGCCCATTGGACCACCAGTAACTACCCTCACGTACAATCAACAGTCGACTCGCCGAGTCGAGCAATATTACTCGACGAGTCAAAACTTTCTGGAATCTGAAATTGCTTAAATTAAAAGCAACTCGACGATTCGGGTCTTGTGACTCGTCGAGTCGAAATCTGAAATAAAGTTAAACCCGAAAGTTCCATCGTAAAGGGTTATGTGGTCGACGAAGCTTTCATATTATGTTCCATGTATCTTCATGGTGTACAAGACAAGATTAATCATCCAGACAGAAATGAAGATATCACCGTTCCAAAGAGGCAATTGTTTGTGTTTGAGTCACAATGCCGACTGATTACCAATAAAAAATGTATACCTCTTCAAGACTCAGTTCGAAAAGCAGTCGAGTGATATGTACTAAATAACTACCCTGAAATACAACAATACATGGAGTACGTATCTCTAACTTAAGCCTTAGATAAATAAATATAATCTTGTGAAGTTTATTAATTTAACTATTCATACAACCAATGTAACTTTGAAATACCCGGAAGAAATCTCCAACAAGATTTTGCATCATGGTTTTATATGAAAGTAATTAAACTAATGTCATTTATAGCATATAGTATTATAATTATATATTATTTGAACTCATATGTTTATCGTTTTATAGATGTATCATTTACGGCAAATAGGGTCTCCTGAGTGTACTGATGAATTCCATGCTTTGGCACAAGGTTCTAACTTTAACGCAAATAGTTTCACCGCTTGTATAGTCAAGTGTGTCAGATTTGTGGTACATAATCATGACATACGACGTACCACCCAAAATAGTGGTAATGCAGTCCCGGGAACAAATCTTGAGGCGACTTCGGCAAAGAATGACATACGACATGTACCTATAGATTTTGACCGCTCGATAGAAGAAACATACAAACCAATTGGGTTATGCTTCTATGATGGCAACTTTAATCGGCAATTTGGTCTGCTATATTATCCTGCTTTACTATCAAAGTTGGGACCAAGTTCCTTTTGAAGAGATGGCTAAAATACTTCCGCGGATTCAGGTAAATTGGTTTAATATATAGTGTTTGATGAATACATAGTGATTGAGGTAAATTAGTTTAATATATAGTATTTGATGAATTTTATTTACTTTTGTAGTCGTATTTTGATCTGCAGTCCAATACGCCGGATTATGATCGGATTCTTCAATTGATAGATCCACAGTGCGTCGACCGCTATGCTTATAGCAAGTACCAGTACAAGGAACATATTTTAAAGCATGTCGGTTATGAGGATCTCCAAAATGCTATGGTAAATCCACCTCAACATTTGACGGAACTTGTGATTCCTAATTATCATTCAACAATTAATTGCAAACAATAAAGATTAAGATCAAGAACACTAACCGAATGATTTGATTAATATCAAAACAGTTACAGAGATGAAATGGTGAAGAACGGTTACTGTAGCCCTAGATGCTTTCACTGATTTCCGTGCAAAACAATGATTTACAAAATGTCAGATCTACAACTATTACAAAGTCAAAATGCTATATATATATTCTATTTACAACTTTGACCTAATTACATTTTATACAATTGACATATTTATTTCATCAACAAAATAAGTTCCAACATTCTCCCCATTTGATGAAATAAGCCAAGTCTTCATCTTGTTAGCCCCAACTTCATCTCAAAATTCCTAACACTTTTTCTGTTGGATAGCCTCCACTTAATCTTTGAAATGAATTCTACCATGAGTCTCTTATCATAAGCACTGAAGGCTCCTCTCTTTGTTTTCCTCTTTTGATCAGCAGCCAATATTCCTTTCAGCCCACTCATTGCCTTCTGAAGAGTTCCATCATAGAACTTATTTAATTCAATACTCCTCATTGCTCTCAGCTTCCGATTTTTATCTCTCTACATCACAGCTGGACGCTTCACCATTATAACTTGATATTCTTTCAATTCCCGTGCAAACTTGATTTCCCTATTCGGTGGAGTTACATATATCTTTCGCATGCCTCTTTCAACACCGATTTGAAGATCTTGAACTGACATGAGAATGAGCTTAATGTGCATGAAATGAAACAATGTCTTTAGATCAAACCTACAGTGTTCATTCTGTTTATATCTGCAAAGTTCGTCAAACAAGTCTTCAATATCAACCAAGTTCATCCAAAACATGTCTGCTTCTGTAAACGTGTAAGTATTTCCGTCTGATCTAGTGACCGTGAATGTAGGATAAAAAATCTTTACAAACCTATCCTTCTCTATCTTTATCAAGTCAACAATCCAAAAACTCACTTCTGACCTTTTCTGCACTCTGAGCCTTATTCTGAAGAAAACTTGCATAATTAGCTGGATTTGGTCTATTCGGCTCTAAAACTCTAAGTAACTTCAGAAACGTGCACGAAGCTTGCTTTTTGCGAAATATCTTCTTCTCAAGGTAATCTTCAAGATATACTCAACAGATTTCTTCAATGAAAGCTCCAAACCCTTTTTCTTTTTCTTTCTTACTTCTTCTTCATTCAGAATACACAACATGTCATTAATCTCTATTTGAACAATTATTTGAGCTTCAAACCTTAGTTGATGTTGTCTTTGCGATTCATCCGCTAAGACATATTCATTAAAGAACCTCTCCATAATCTCAAACTCATTAACTGGGGAATAAAACTCTCTACATGGAATGGATCCATCTCTTCTTCCTTGACTTGGACCGTAACCTCAGGCTTTTCAACCGTCGGTATGGTTATATCATCTTTAAGGATTTCCTGTACTAAAACTTCTTCTTCTTCTATTCTTTCAGCTCGAACTGCAGCATCTATCAATTCAATGACATTATCATCATCTGAATCTTCAATCTCCACTACTTTCTCTGCAACATTCTCAATCATTGGAATTTGCTCCTGAACATCATCTTCTGAATCTTCATATTCATCGAAATTATAAAACTCTGACTGAATGCTCAATGGAACAGGAACATCTTCATAAAGAATCAGTTCTTGTCCTTCTTGAACATCAGAAGGTTCTTTTGAGCTTCCGGCTTCTCCTTTCTCTTGAGCCTCAGTCTCTTTCTCTGGATACGTAATCATCAATAGACCAGGTGTTGGCTCATCAAGCTTCCTCCTCTTCTCCCTGTCATGAGGAGCATCATCGGAGTCATCATCATGCTCGTCATGTTTTCGTTTTGGCACTGAAGGTTGAGCCTTACACATTTGCTCTACAGCTGATACTCGTTAAGATAAGTTTCCCAATGTCGTGATCACTGTACTCTCCAACCCTATCATGCGTTCTCGTGTCTCATCAAATTGTTCAAAAACAAAGTCTTGAAGCTCTTCTATAGCCTGATCTAGATCTGGTTGCTTCACTGTTTCTTCTGCCACAGATTTGTCCTTTAAAAACTTTTGGATATAAGTCATCTGAGACATGACTTCTGATAACTGGGCTGTCAAATGATTATTCACTACGGCAACAGCAACATTCAATGCTTGAGACAAAGATGATTCAGTAACGAAAGGGGAAAGAGTAACTACTGGGTCACTTAGACTTCCAGTTGACACGACAGTGGAACTTGTAAAAAGAACCTCTGCGTGGCCAGTGCTCAGAGATCGCAATGATGTGGCTCTGACTGGACTTCCAACCTCTTCAAGTGACGGAGCAACAAATGCTTTTGTTACTGAGGTTGTTCCGGTAGTGACACTTAGTTCGACTGCACTTACTTCAACAATTGAAGTAGACGCAAGTGTCCTAGTGTGTATCGGTTCTAGACTAAGTGCAACAAAAGAAGTCGTACACTCGGGCGGATGTGTACTTGTTTCAATATCCATCAAATCCAAAGGATTATTGGATAACAATTGAGCTTCATCCCGGTGATCAAATGAAACAGTCTCCTGTTGAGAGGAGACCGAGTGGCCGGTGGGGTGTGCAATTGTCAGTGGGATACTTACTTCTTCAATGCTAACTCCCTGTTGGGAGCTAACATCATATGTGGTTTTATCCCGGCTTTCAGGGCTTCGTACATCCGTCACACGCTGTCGCGCTATTTCTACTATATCAACTAAACCAACACCTCCCTCATTATGATCTGGACCTCCTTCATCATCATCATCATCATCATCATCATCATCATCCTCTCCTGCTGCAGCTCCCTCATTAATGTTTGACAAAGTTCGTTCAGAACCGAGCTACTAGCTTCTCCCTCACCACCCCTCACATTAACTTCTGCTCCCTCAGACACTATTTGGCTTCCTTGAACTTCAGCACCATGCTGAAGTTCCTCCTCTCCTACAACTCCTTGGTTAAGACAACCCGGTTCTTGGGTCTCTATAGGAGCATGATCTATTCTGTATAGCCTTACATTCTCAGTCTCCTAATCTGCATATTTCAACAACGCTTCTGGAATAGGCATGATATTGGCATTTGGAGAATCTGGTACTTTGTGTAAGCTCATCATTACATAATCGGGACATCGTTGAAAACTTGATCATTTCGGTATATTTTCATTTGCCCTTAGAATGCCTCTGATAAGGATTTGAATGAAACATTGAAGAGGGACAAATTTCCTTGAACGGTTTGTCGTCTTTGCTAGCACGACTTCCTTAAGGTCCTCCCAAATACACTGTGCATAGTCATAATGCTAGTTGAAAGCTATGCCATGAAAGATTCTAAGACAGTGTATACTACATCTGTCAATTCCCGTGTGCTTTGACGTCATGCACCGGTTGATGATACCAAAGAGAGTGTACCATTCACCATTCAGTCCATTTCGATGGAACTTTGAACTCTTAGGTAGTGGCTTTGAATATGCCAAGCATATTAAATCATGCACCAATTCCTCATCTGAAACGAAATCTTCAAAGTCGGCTAATTCTGGCAAATTCACTCTATCTAATCGATGAGGCAGGAATAGATTATGTCTTAGTCTGGCTAAGGTAATTTTGGTTTTGAACTGATCGATGGTAACCTTGAAATGATGGTTACCATCAGCTGGGAGAAACTTCACTGTATGCCAGAATTGTTGAAGATAAACATGAGGAATGGAGGGTTTATATTGAGAAAGATATCCCAAAGGATGACCTTTGAGAATATCTACAATGATCGGATGGCTTACTTTAATGACTTTGGTGTCAAGGCGATGATTATTATCTCGGAATGGTAAGCAGTATTTAGGTTTGACAAGCTAGTTATCGGGAATGAGGGTAGAGGGTGAAGGTCGAGTGACTGATGCAAATCGAACTGGTTTAGACACGAGGGTGTGGTTTGATGAAGAATGTGAATCAGAGGAGTTTGAGGGTTGGGATTGAGCTTGTGAAGCCATTTGAAATCTGTGAAAAATAATAAGTGTGTTAGATTCAACAGATAAACAAATGAAATCCTGCAAATAGAAAAATAAAAAATTTTACTAGAAATTATAAAAATATGTGCTTTTCTGTTTAAAGCATTGGGATTCCAAACTATAATATGAAAATATTATTGATAGGATTCCAAAGTCAATCTTTCAAAGACCAATGTTAGAAAAATACAAATTTAAACAATTTCTTGAAAAATGTGACATTTTTCTTAAAAATTTAAATTCCCAACACTTGGACACTTTTAAAAAAAAACTCGATTGACACTTAAAGCTCCTCCGATATTGAATGAAAACTCGATAGACATAAGAATTCAACTCGAATAAAGAAGAATGTTTCTCGAATGTGCCTAAGTACCAACTCGAATGACACTAAAAACCAACTCGATTAAGTCTGATATTTTCTCGATGGACTAACAACTCAACTCGAATGAAATATATTCCTTTCTCGAATGAAGGAATTATTGAGACTTGTATTGAAAAAAATTCTAAGTCCTGGACTCTACTCAACTCAATCATCAAATGCGGTTTCTCGAACTAATGATAGGTTGAACTCGAGTGATATAAGAATGAACTCGAATGAAATGCAAATATTCTAAGGCCTGGACCTAATTCAACTCGTATAAAGCTTGAAAGGACTCGATTAAGGGATGAGTCCAACTCGAATAACACT
Organism: Centrapalus pauciflorus; assembly: GCA_020465985.1. Taxonomy (NCBI): domain Eukaryota; kingdom Viridiplantae; phylum Streptophyta; class Magnoliopsida; order Asterales; family Asteraceae; genus Centrapalus; species Centrapalus pauciflorus. Next base: position 25,729 of record JAANYP010005782.1, on the reverse strand, counting down.
TGAATGGACTCGAATCTTTTATGTTATCGAGGATTATACAAAAACATTTCTAAGGCAGGAACATGAATCAACTCGAATAACATAAAAGATTTTCTCGAATGAATAAGTGATCAACTCGAATTGAACTACAATATTCTCGGGTGGTGTATCTTTCAACTCAAATTAGACTAAATGTATTCTCGTATACACCTTGATTCGAGAAAAATGTTCTTCAAAATATTTTCAAGTCCATATACACTGAATTTTCAAAAATTAGATTCCAAGGACATGTTTACTCATTAAAAACTTGAGTCCCACTTGAAAATTGATTTCTCATAACTTTTGTTTACTGAACATTGTTCAGAAACAAATTCATTGCAAAAAAAAAAAAAAAAAAATCCAATTTTCAGTGTATTTTGAACTCGAAAAAAAACTTGAACAAAAATTTAAATTTCTGTTTGTGTGTTTGAAATTGAAACTTGAAATTTGAGATTCAAGTTCAAAATGATAAACCGCATGTCAACACACTGTTAATTTCAGATTAACAACATCAAAAGAGTAAAACCCATGAACACACAAATATACATACGAATACACACACAAATCGTATTATCTTCACACTGAAACTGATAATAGAACATATAAACTGAAATGTAAAACATGAAACTATGAAAAATACTTACAATTAGTTATTGAAAATGATGAAAAGGCTGAATTCGTTTGAGATTTTGAGATATCTTCTTGAGGAAGAAAGGGAGTTGAGAGAGAAGGTGAACAGTGTCGGTATTTCAAAAAAAAAAAAACAATGATTTGAATTTTGAATTTCAACTTTATAGTTGAAATTTCAAAATTCATATTAAAAAACATATACCCGGCCCACTTGCTCTCATTTTTGTTTTAATTCAAGCCCATTCACCAATATGAATTTTTTTTTAAGACACAACTAAAAGTAAAAAAAATTTAACTATATTCAAAAACAAAACAATAAAAAAAAATTAAAACAAAAAAATGAAAATAAAAGTCATAAACACACAAAAAAATATATCCAAAAAAAAAATTAAAAAACAAAACATAGTGCTCCCCCTTGATGTTTGCAATTGAGCTCCCCCTCAGATGTATATATTATTTTGAATGTCTGCTCCCCCTACAAAAAATCAGATAAAATTTATCAGATTTTCTCAAAATCAGACAAAATCATTTCTGCTCCCCCTGCACATGACAATCCAGATCTGTTAAATTCTGAAAAATTTAAACTTTAAAATTCATGAATTTAATATCATATGAAGATCAAATTAAAAAATGTAAATTTAAAATTATAATTTGTAACAGCTGAATTGTTAAATCTAATGATTCAACATACCCAACTTGTATACCAAATAATGGAACCGTTTTTCATCTAATGCTTTGGTAAACAAGTCAGCTAATTGATATTCAGTAGGAACAAAATATAATTCTATATTACCATTTTCTACATGATCCTTAATAAAATGATACCGGATGTCGATGTGTTTGGTTTTTGAGTGTTGCGCTGGATTAGATGCTATGGAAATGGCACTCTGAGAATCACAATAGATTGGAATCTTCTATGGTGTAAACCCGTAGTCTCTCATTTGGCTCTTCATCCACAACACTTGAGAACAACACGATGATACAACAACATATTCTGCTTCGGCTGTAGACAGTGAAACACTGTGTTGTTTCTTGGATGACCAACAGACGGGTTTGTCACCTAAGAATTGAACTGCTCCTGATGTACTTTTTCTGTCCATTTTATCACCTACGTGATCAGCATCAAAATAGTAGTTAAATTGAATGAAGATTCCCGGGGATACCACAAACCAAAGTTTGGTGTTCCCTTCAGATATCTTAATATCCTTTTGGCAGCAGCCAAATGTGACTCTTTTGGATTTGCCTGATATCTAGCAAAAACACATGTAGTGAACATACTATCAGGTCTACTTGCAGTTAGATACATTAATGACCCAATTATTCCTCGATAATGAGTTACATCTACAGGTTTCCCTGAAATGTCCTCATCGAGTTTGGATTTGGAATCCGGAGCCATGGGAGTTTTCATTGGAGTACTATTGACCATGTTAAATTTCTTTAACATGTCCTGAATATATTTTGACTGATTGATAAAAATTCTAGCTTAACTTGGAAACCTAAGAAAAAATTTATTACTCCCATCATGCTCATTTCAAATTTCTGGGACATTAAGAAAGCGAATTTCTTGCAAAATTCTGGATTTGTAGACCCAAATATTATATCATCTACATATATTTGAATTACTATAATGTCTGGCCCCTGACATTTTATAAATAGGGTAGAACCCACTGCACCTTTGTTAAATCCACATTTCAACAAGTATGTTGAAAGTGCATCATACCAAGGACGAGGTGCTTGTTTAAGGCCATACATGGATATATCTAAGATATACACATGATCAGGTTTCGAAGGATCAGTAAACCCTTCGGGCTGATATGTATACACTTCATCTGTTAGTTCCCCGTTTAAAACGCAGTTTTTACATCCATTTGGTAAACTGTAAGGTTTTTTTGAGTAGCAAATGCCAAAAACATCCTAATTGCTTCTATTCTTGCAACTGGTGAGAAAGTTTCATCATAATCTATCCCTTCTTATTGACTGTATCCTTTGGCGATGAGGCGAGCCTTGTTACGAATAATGACACCATGTTCATCCTTCTTATTCTTGAAAATCCACTTCGTGCCAATGATTGATTTATCTTTTGGTCGCTCTACCAATCTCCAGACCTTCAACCTTTCGAACTGATTCAGTTCTTCTTGCATTGCCACAATCCAATCAGCATCCAGAAGAGCTTCCTTAACATTCTTTGGCTCAATTTTGCTGAGAAAGTTTGAAAATAAACACTCGTTTATTGTTGCTCTTCTGGTTTGGACTGATGCAGAAGGATCACTTATGATATTTTTAGTTGGGTGATTTCTTGTCCACTTAAAGGAATGTGGATACGGTTGAATTTGGTCTTGATTGGGATTTAAGTCTAAGTAGGGAATTTGGGGGTTAGCTTCTGATGTAGATGGTATATTATCTGAGATAGGGGTTTTTGAGTTTTCAGATGGTAAGGTGGTTTTAAAAGATACTGGAGGCTGAATGGGTTGTACACTATCAGTAGGTTAGTGCACATCTGTCGTTGAAGCTTCTCCAGTTTCTTTTGAAATCGGTTGATGAGAATAGTCCGAGACTACGACTGGATCTTCAGTAATCCTGTCAGGCACCAAATTTGAAACATTAGTTTTGGGCTTTTCAAAGTAGTCTTCATAGAAATTCTCGAATAGTTTATTTAAATCAGAATTATCTGCACTTTGTTTAGTTGACTTCGTAGAAGTCGGCTTGTTATGGTCGGGTCCTGAACTGGTATGTTCAGAAGCCATTACTACGCCTTCATCAAATTTTACATTCACGCTTTCATTGACTGTCTTGGTCCGCTTGTTGTAGACCCGGAAAGCTATAGAATCCTTCAAATACCCAATGAACATGCCTTCATCAGCTTTTTGACTAAATTTTCCTAGATTGTCTTTGTCATTTAATATGAAGCACCTGCATCCAAAGACATGGAAAAACTTAACATTAGGTACCCGTTTGTTTATTAATTCGTACGGAGTCTTTCCGAATATTTTGTTGATTATTGATCTAACCTGTGTGAAATAAGCTGTTGCTACAGCTTCGGCCTAAAGGAATAACGGGAGATTAGAATATGCCAGCATCGTTCTTGCAGATTCCACTAGTGTCTGATTTCTTCGTTCAACGACACCATTTTGTTATGGAGTACGAGCTGCTGAGAATTGATGTGTTATTCCCACAGAACTCAGAAACGATATGAGAGATTTTTTCTTAAGGAGAAGAACCATAAGTCCATTACGTCTAGGGAGCTAGACAAGTCCTTTAGAGGCTCTTGAGACAGGGAGGATAACTATGTCCTATATGGTAGGAGAGATTAAAAATTGAAGCATAACAACACGCTTCTATTACTAACGAAGACCCCAAAAAAATCCTGGCGACGGAGGTGTTAGCCTCTTCGTTCAAACCCCCACTTCGCATTCAAGGTGATCCCAAAAATGAAACCAATCAGAGTACTGTGAGTTCCATGTGGACAGCGTCTCCGTCACCAAAACTTCCTTTGGGGTTTTGGTAAGAGAAAGGAGAGTGTCGCTCCTCTTGTGCGTGTCTTCTATGTGTCCATATGGGGTATACTTGTCATCTCTAACCCGGCGACCCCTATACGATATGTCCTGCTCTCTAACTGAATAAGGTTTGTGGCTCTTCTTCTGATATGCTTTCCGAAGAGGTTGGTTCTGAGTACACAACTTCTTTGAACGGATGTACGCATAGGTTTTCTCCAGGCACTACTGATAGAAAGTTGGGAGACTGGGACAACAATTTAACGAGCTGTCTATGCCTGATCCCGTGTATGAACCTGGACACCTTTGCATCATCGCCCAGACCTCTTATCTGCTCGCTTTCCCGGTTGTATCTCTCCACGAAGGCATGTAAATCTTCACCCTCCATCTGCTTGATGTTGTGTAACTCAACGTGGGTCTTGGTGTACCACCGTTGTTACATGAGCTTGAGCGAAACTTCGCTCGTAACTCATCGAGACTTTTATTACTACCTGAAGGTAATTACTCGAGCCATAGGTGGGCAGTGTCTTTTAACGTTATTCAAAACATATGGCAAGTAACTAGAGGGACCCACTTGGATATTTTCATTGCACTTGCGAACAGGTGCCAATGATAATCTGGATATCTAGTTTGGTCTTATACACTTACATTCGAAGGAAGTTTCAGTCATTCTGGTAAGGGGTAGTTTTCTAATCCATCCTGCGAATGGGGAAGGATTCTCCATATCTATCTCCTGGAAGTGAGACTCTAGATTGATCGGGCTAGTTTTCTTTCGAAACTCCTTGCGGGTCTGCCCTGAGAAGTTCTACTTTTGACAGGGCGGTAAACTAGGCGGGAGGTCTTTATTTATACGTATCCACTGTTGTGAGAGGTTCTCCTCAGGAGTGATTCCTATTGGTGTACAAGGTTACGTGCATGACCCCTTTCCTTATCTGTCGATGAACCAATAGGAATCGGCCCTTGTGCGCTCCCGACCAAATAGTACCTGTGCCCCGACAGGATTTCTGGAGCAAGGCTTTTTCTATCTCCTCCGTTTGTCTCTTTCAGTAAGGAGAGAATGTGGACTTGCGCCTGGTCCCGGGCCTCCATAAAAAAGCTATGTGGGCCTTGTTTTGCGAACGACCCATAACCACATAGGAATGGACCCATATGATCAATTACTAACAATTATCTTTCTTAACAATCTCCATTGTATTAACATCGTTAGTCGATATTGCCCCCACATTGCTACTAACAATATCAACTTATTTCATCTCTCATCTCTTTATAATTTAGTAATAATCTTGTAATCATCACCACTCAAATTTCTCTTTTTTTACATGATATGTCAACAATGAATGTTACAACATTAGCTCTTAAATTTTATCATTATATCCTTGCATTGATAATCATCATAACTCAAGACTCCAGTTTTAAATTTATCTTTAAAATCCTTACTAATAATAACCCTTGATAATTCATATAATATTTATACATCAATTGCACATTGGACCCTCAGTTTAGGCTTAATTTCAACAAAGAGTCTCACAACATCTGAATATACAACCAGTAGCCCAATAACAAACCCCCTAATTTGGACTTTTCAAAGATTGATAGTGGGGATCCAAGGGAATGGGTTACTAGAACTAGAAGCAATCAGTACTTTATTTCCACCAAATGTACGGTACCTTAATATGTGCTCTGGATATTGACCTCTTACAACCACTGGAGGAATTAATAAAACTAAAACAGTTCAGTACTATGGCTTGTAAAGAACATTTAACTACCTGCCAATATTGAATTCTAAAATACACACATGTATTGCTACGTATACAACACAAACACATGGACACACATATACTATCATATATTGTTGCTGCTGAATTACCAGACAACACACACACACACACTGTTACACAAATGTGTATACATACAACACACATTTGCTTAGTTATTATTGTTGCAGCAGGACAACCCAGATCATATATCATGAATTTAGATTGGAAATATGAATCGGACAGCAGCCTTTATGGTTGTTTTTGGTGCTGCAACTCGATATTTTTAGCCTTAATTCTAGCATCTAATGGACTCCTAAGCTTGCAAATTAGTTCCTAAATATCACCCATTAATTATTGACATAAAACCTTATTCAGACACTATATAGATGCATGCATGTAAATGTTTTGAGTGTTTATGCACTTTTGATACATAAACGTTTTCACCCACATGCAAGGTTAATTCATAAATTTAAAGTCATAAGTACCTTGATTTTTTGCGATTACTTGTATGATGTATAACTAGCTAAGATTGATGAGATTGACCATAAGCAACACTAAGTTCCACATCCCATGTTGCATATGTTTATTACTATAGTTTAATCTTGCTATAAACTCCAGGATATCAGACACATGGGAAATCTTGCTATAGTTCAAGCCATATTTCTTCTCCTACATTATTGGTTAAAAAGAAAGATGGGAGTTGGCGTTCTTGTGTTGACTATCAATAATTATTTATAATTCTTTAATGTCATTCTTTATTAACTCTATATGATATGATGTGAATATTGACTTTATAGGAGTGGGTAATTAAATTCTTATTTGTCGTTGTGTATACTACATATATTGCTTTAATTTGGGTCTGAGATTTTTTGGATCTGATGTTGGTTCCAACTACACTAGATGTCATCAGATTCAATGATTTTGTAAGTGGTTTTGGATTTGGATTATACTCTTATATTGACTCTAATTAAGCAATTCTAGAGACCCTTATACACCTCAATGATACACTATTAAAGGTCTAAATGCCTTGGCCAAAGGCCAAAAGGCATAGCCGAGGGATCGGTAGGCTTTTGGCCAAAGGACAAGCCAAGGACAATTGGGTTCGGTGACTGTTTTGGCTGCCTTGCTGCTGATCGATCAGTGCATAAGCACACTGCAACATACTTCTAGACAAACATACATAATCACTGCACATTTTACTTACATTTTATGCATGTTTATTTACTCAACTCTAAGCTAAATATGTTCTAGAACTCTTTAAATGGGCTGCTGACTTTCGGCCTAATCAACAGCCCATCCCCTTCCTTATGGTTGCTGCTGCGTTTTTCTTTTTGTTAAGGGTAGCCCACAATTCACAAAATTACAACACTAAAGTCCTAGCACACACACATTAGGTAATTATACGTCAAGGGGGTCGAATTGCTTAGTCATTGGGTCCTCAAATGCCAAGTTAAGGGGTCAAGCATCCTGTCCAAGTTACTGGACTCTACACCCCGAGACTTGCAAGTCTCGAAGTCTTCATGACAGTAGCAGCGAGCAACCAGTACATATATGTAGAAAATCTAAGTGTCGAGAATGAACACAAGAACTAAAACCAACTTATTTTTCATTAAAACAAAACAACCTAGACATCACCTTTCATAGACCATTACCTATCAATACATTCAAAACCTCACAACAATAGATGACAAATCTTCATTAACAGATGAAGATTCTCTCTCTCAATACACAGATACAATAGCTTCCATATCAAGAAGCACTAATACAAAAAAACCTATATAAAGGAATAGAACTCTTTGAAAAGAAAAAGAAAAACGTGTGTTGCTCCTTTTTTTCCTTCTTTTTGATCAAACCAAATAAGGAAGCTTCTATACTAAGTAGGTAGGGCAACAAAGGATTGAGCTCTTTCATTTGTCAAGATACACAACACACAAAGTCCAAGAAAAAGAGCCCAAGTACCAAATCCAATATAAGCCCATGAACAATTAACTTGAAATAAACACTTGCCTTTACCTCTTTTAACATCCCCCCTCAAGTTAATTGTGAAAGGTATTCAACAGCTTCAACTAACTTTTCACACAACAGACTGCGCAATGAAGTAGACAACCACTTTGTAAATAAGTCAGCAGCACTGTCTACAGAACGTACTTTGACAAGAAGCACAACAGTTGCTAAAGCCTTTTGCTAACAAAAACACAAATCAATTTCAAAATGTTCCATTTTTTTCATGAAAAACATGAGTAGCACCAATAAGAATAGCTAATATAGAGAGACACAAGAAGTTGAACGGTAACTTTACGATCTTGTAAAACCTTTAAACCCAAATGATTTCAGATACCTCTATACTCAGCTTCTGCAGATGACCAAGATACATTAGATTTTTTCTTACTATTCTAGGATATTATGCTATCATTTAAGACAAGACAGAACCAAGTCACAAATTTCCTCAGCATCACAACTTTAGTCCAATCCACATCTACAAAGGCAGTTAAAACAAACTCCCTAGACTTTACAGCAGTAATCTTATATCCTTTTTTCAGGTTCACCTTTTAAGTACTTCAAAAACTTTTAATGAACATTTTAAATGGAATAGTTTGGGAGCATGCATAAACAGCTAAACACAAAATGGAACCACTGTGTCTGACTATTATCACAAGTTAAACTCTCTTTGGAAACGATACGAGACTATGCAAAAAACTCCCTCAATGTGTTTGTGATGCCTCTAAAGAAATCATTTGAACCTATTAAACTAATGGACTTTTTTTAATGGGTTTGGATTGAAGTTTATCAACTAATCAGAGGTAGTATTTTGACAAGAGACAGCTTACCTTCGATTAAAACAACTTTCTCTTTGATTTCTCAAGGAGAGTCACATAAAAATTCTTCACAGTATGATAGTAAAGATACTGGACAGTCTTTTGTATTTTTTTCAAAAAACATCACAACTAAGAAATATGGCTAATCGTGACTTAAAGTATAAAACAATGTTAAAGACATGGACAAACACCTGAAAAAAGCTTTCAAATTTTAGGATACCCTTAAAAATCCTAACAACAATAATCTAAAAATTCAAAATGAGGTAAAACAATCCAGGAAAAAATATCTCTTCCTCACTTTATGACGGAAACGAACAATTATATAGCAGCAAAAAACAAAAAAGACACCCATCAAGACTTTAACAACTCACAACATGCCCAACAACGATAACTTGGGCGACATTACTAAGCCCAAACATACACACAATCAGCTGGAAAAATATTGACTTGACATAAAAGAACAAGGCACCAGATGTACTTTTATAACCTTTAGAACTCATTAAACATAAATAACCACAATTAACATACCAACTTAACAAAACAACCAATAACTTTCAACCATTAAACATAACTAACCACAATTATCAAAACACCATTTTACCAACTTAACAAAAACAACATCATTTTACCAACTTAACGACAACAAAATTAACAAAACAACATTTTACCAACTTAACATAACCACAATTAACTAGGGGTGAGCTCGGTACCGGACCGAACCGAACCGGTACCGATCCCGAAAATACCGAAACCGAATTATTAGTTTTGAAAGAACCGAATACCGAACCGTATAATTTTATATGGTGCCGGTTCGGTCCCGAATACCGAATTTTAGCTAATTTAAAAACCGAATACCGAACCAAGAGTACCGAATACTGAATTTTAGCTAATTTAAAAACCGAATACCGAACCGAATATATTAATTCGGTACCGGTCGGTACCGGTACCGGTTCGGGTTTGGGAAATGGTACCCGTTGCTCACCCCTACAATTAACTTGAAACATATTTTACCAACCTATTTTAACATCTCCCCTCCTCAAGTTAAATGTGGAAAAATTATTTGACAAATTCACCTTATCACACAGATTCTTATGTTGAAAACTTGACAAGCCTGTTATAATATCATCTCGTATATTATCAACAAAACTAACTATTAGCATTTCAACATCACCTTCCAAACCTTTTTTTTTTTTAATAAAATAGAGATCAACCTCGAAGCGTTTAGTTTAGCTTTTTTTCTTTTTTTTTTTCATGAGACGTAGTATTAACAGCAATCTGAATTCTTATTTGTTGTTATGTATACTAAATATATTGCTTTAATTTGGGTTTGGGATTTTTTTGGATCTGATGTTGGTTCCAACTACACTAGATGTCATCAGATTCAATGATTTTGTAAGTGGTTTTGGATTTGGATTATACTCTTATATTGACTCTTTTTAAGCAAGTCTAAAGACCCTTGTACACCTCAATGATACACTATTAAAGGTCTAAATGCCTTGGCCAAAGGCCAAAAGGCATAGCCGAGGGATCGGTAGGCTTGTGGTTTCAGATTATGTTTCTGATTTCTGATTAATATGACTATATGAGACTTATTAATTGAACACTTCAATTTTGTCTCGGTCGGGCCCGACACTCTAGAGTCAACGTTTAATCATTAGAGGGCCCATAGATATCGCTTTTTCCATATAGGTAAAAGGAACGAATAAACTTCGCATACACAGTGCTAGCTAACTAATAACATCGTAACTAGATACATCCGTTATAACTGGCAGTTTCACACAGCGTTTGAATGCACTAAGGTATGACGGACTAGAAAACCACAACTTCAATGTATCTCCGTCTGAAGAATAGAGGATATTATCATCTTGGAAATACTTATGATTTGATCCATGAAGTATCTTTCCAAGTGCGAGTGCCCTATACTTAAATCTCCATTAAGTACCCATAAATGTTGCAGCAATCTCTATGCTATGTCAAACTCTTGATAGTCTACTAACATTCCATGACAGTCTTTATTCAATACTAACTCCCGGTAGTACGAACGACTGAGGTATTTGAATAAAATTAATTACTCTGGGAGTTGGTTCTAAACATGCAAAAGGAAACACAACGATAAATTAATAGAAGATGGAAGCACTTTGCAAATAAATAAATCTCCATTATTTAATCACCAAATCCATTACAATTCCAAATCATTGTTACAATGTTTCAAATTCAAAACTAACTACTAAACTTTACATTATCTCGTAATCCTATGCTAACAGCATGGCTACAGTGTTTCGGTTGAGAAAGTGGCTTTGTGAACGGATCAGCTGGATTCTCCTCTGATCGCACTCTTTTCACAATCACATGTCCTTCTTCAACCTTGCTACAAACAAAGTGGTACTTCCGATCAATATGCTTGGACTTTCCATGATCCTTGGGTTCTTTAGTCAACGAAACAACACTTTCGTTGTCGCAAAATATTTCGATGGGGTCTTGAACCGTTGGGACAACTCCAAGATCTCCAATGAAATTCTTCAACCAGATAGCTTCCTTTGAGGCTTCTAAGGCCGCAATATATTCTGACTCGCAGGTAGAGTCTGCCGGTTTCCTGCTTCAAACTCTTCCACGTCACGGCTCCCCCGTTCAATAAGAACACCCAACCAGATTGTGACCGACAGTCATCTCTATCCGTTTGGAAACTCGCATCGCAATAACCGGTTACTTTGAGTTCATCCTGTCCACTATAAACCAAGAACCTGTCTTTAGTATTTCTTAAATACTTAAGAATATTCTTGACCGCTGTCCAATGACCTTCACCAGGGTCTTGCTGATGTCGACTCACCATGCTTAAAGCAAATGAGACATCAGGCCTCGTACATGTCATGGCATACATTATAGATCCTATGGCCGAAGCATATGGAACTCGACTCATTCTGTCTCGTTCCTCCTGTGTCTTCGGGTTAATTTCTTTACTAATCTTTATGCCATGAGTAAAGGGAAGGTTCCCCTTCTTAGACTTCTCCATACTGAACCTTTTCACGTATTTTGTCCAAGTACGTATCCTAGCTTAGTCCTATTAGACGTCTCGTTCTATCTCTATAAATCTTTATACCCAGAATAAAAGCTGCATCTCCTAGATCCTTCATAGCGGAACATCTTCCCAACCAATCTTTTACACTCTGTAATGTTGGGATGTCGTTTCCTATAAGTAATATGTCATCGACATATAATACCAGGAAGACTACAGTGCTCCCACTGACCTTGACATATAAGCAGGACTCATCTTCGCTTCTAGAAAATCCAAACTCTGTGATTTTCTCATTAAAGCAAAGATTCCAGCTTCGAGAGGCTTGCTTAAGTCCATAAATGGACTTCTGAAGCTTACACACTTTCTTAGGATACTTGGTGTCTACAAAACCTTCAGGTTGTGTCATAAACACATCCTCTGTCAATTTCCCGTTGAGGAAAGCGGTTTTGACATCCATCTGCCAGATTTCATAGTCATGAAACGCAGCTATGGCCAGAACTATCCTTATGGATTTAATCTTAGCTACCGGTGAAAAGGTTTCCTCATAGTCAATCCCGTAGGTTTGAGTATAGTCCTTTGCCACCAGCCTAGCTTTGTAAGTGTGTACCTTCCCGTTCATATCCGTTTTCTTCTTGAATATCCACTTACAATCCACCGTCTTTAGACCGGGTGTGGGATCAACCAAGTTCCAAACTTGGTTGCCATACATGGATTCAATCTCTCTATCCATAGCTTCCTTCCATTTGGCTGCCTCAGGGCCTGCCATCGCTTCCCGGTAGTTAGCTGGTTCATCTAAGTCGACTAGTGTACTATCACTAATCATATCATCCTGTTCAATATGGAAACCATAGTAGAACTCAGGAGGATTGCTAACTCTACCGGATCTGCGCAAAGGTAAGGATATGTCATTGGGTTCAACAGGCATCTCAACCTCATGTTGATGGTCAGTGTTTGCAGTTGGTTCTTCATCGGTAGTATCTTGAATCTCATCAAGATCGATCTTACTCCCACTGTCCTCTTTAGATATTATCTCCTTCTCGAGGAACACTCCTCTTCGAGATACAAACACTACTTTTTCACGTGGTTTGTAAAATAGATATCCAAATGACTCTTGTGGGTAACCGACGAATAGACACTTTTCAGATCTTTGACTGAGTTTGTCAGAGGTCTCTCGTCCAACGAAGACTTCACAACCCCAGATCTTGATGTGACCAAGGGAAGGACGCTTTCCCTTCCACATCTCGTAAGGTGTCTTTGAAACTTTGTTGGTGGGTACTAGATTTAGAATATGTGCCGCAGTTTCTAATGCATAACCCCAGAAACTTACTGGAAGCATTGCTCGACTCATCATAGATCGGACCATGTCCAACAAGGTCCTGTTTCTCCTCTCCGCAACTCCGTTGCGTTGTGGTGCTCTAGGAGGTGTTAACTGGGAAACTATTCCACAGCTTCTAAGATAATCGAGAAACTCGATACTAAGGTACTCTCCTCCCCTGTCGGAGCGGAGAACCTTTATCTTTCTGCCCAGTTGATTCTCTACTTCACTTTGATATCTTTTGAATGTCTCAAAAATGTCGGACTTATGTTTAATTAAATAAACATATCCAAATCTACTATAGTCATCTGTAAGGTGACATAATACCGATTTTCCCCTTTTGTAGCACATCGGAATGGCCCACATACATATGTGTGGACCAAATCCAATAGTCCTTCACCTCTTTCACACGTTCCTGTGAATGGTGATTTTGTCATCTTGCCCAGTAAACAGGATTCGCATATATCATCCGATTTTAGGTCGAATGATTCCAACACTCCATCCTTTTGGAGTTGGGCGATGTGTTTTTTGTTAATGTGCCCAAGGCGACAGTGCCACAATTTGGACTTATCAATTTCGTTAGAATCAATATTAAATAATAGGTTGTTATCACACTCAACAGTTTCATATATGCCATTATAAGGACAAGCTTTGAATATAAAAACATCATTCAAATAAACCAAAATACTTCCATTATTATTATCAAAGCTGAAATTGTATCCATCCTTATACAAGGCAAACAAAGAAATGACGTTCCGATTCATATCGGGTGAATAACATCAATTATTTAAGCTAATCTCTACTCCTGATCTAAGCACGAGCTGGAACCTTCCGACTTTCTTTACAGGCGTGATCTTTCGATTCCCCATGATTAGGTTCAGCTCCCCATGCTTCAAGCTTCTACTTTCCCTTAGTCCCTGCAATACAGAGCAAATGTGAGTACCACATCCTGTATCAAGAACTCATGAATTAGAGATAGAAGTGTTATGGAGTTCGATCATGAACATACCTGAGGTGCTGGCCTTTTCGACTTTGCCGTCTTTAAGGTCCTTCAGATATGATGGGCAGCTTCGCTTCCAGTGCCCCTTGCCATTGCAGTAAAAGCATACTGCTTCCTTCGGATCTTTAGTAGGCACAATACCGGACTCTGTTCTCCCTTAAGACCCTTTCTTGGACTTTCCTTTTGGGGCCTTCCAGGATGACTTCCGTTTCTTTGAGGCCTTACCGACAGTAAGCACAGGGGCCACAGGGGCCTCATCTTTCTTGATGCCCTGTTCAGCGGTTCGGAGCAGATTATGCAGTTCCCTAATTGACGTCTCCTTCTGATTCATGTTCATCTGATAGGAGAGTACGAATTGATTATAGATGGTGGGCAGTCCAGAAAGAATGATATTGGTGGAGAACTCAGAGTCAAACACCATATTGAGAGCCTCCAGCCGGTCGAAGTACCCCTTCATCTCAAGGACGAAAGTGCAAATAGATGTTCCAGGTTTTGGTTTGCAGGCCATGAGGGATCTTACCACATCAAGGTGCTCTTTGCTCGCCTTAGCCTCAAACATCTCTCGCAGCTGCTGATTCATCTCAAAAGCCCATGTATTCTCGAAGGCTTAGCAAGCTCAGGAACCATGGATGACGCCATGATGCAGGACACTTTGTTTGCATCATCGTAATGTTTCTGGTGTGCGTCCATTTCCTCCTGGGTGGGATTCTCATTCAGTGTGGGAATTTGTTCATCGAGAACATACTCCTTGTTCTCGTACCTCAGCGTAAACCTGAGGTTTCTCATCCAGTCCACATAGTTCGGACCGGATAGTTTTTCCCTACCCAGAACGGAAAGGAGTGAGAAGTTGGATGCGTGGTTGGGAGCAGGAGTGGGAGTACCAGTAGAAGTAGACATCTGTGAGATAAAGTTTTAGTTAGTATGAAGTATTCCTTAAACAATTTACCCAATTTGAATTAAGGCTAGGATCCATATTTTTGATTCGTTTTATGAAAAGGGTCGCCGTAATCACGCCACAAATTTATTTTAGGTGGACAAACTCTTGTCGATTTCAATATCTATGAAATTCCTAGATCTTTTGAGATTCATTGAATCTTATCAATGGCATGTTAATCTCGGTTATGCTCAACTACTATCCGTGACTGGGTTGCTGAGGATCACGGACAAGATGGTGAATCTAACCATGCAAAATTGCGTAAGACCCGGCACGGATCAGTCCGGGAATCGCGAGTCCTACATCACCTCCTAATATTTCTCTCATTAGTGTGCCGGTCAATACACACGCTCCACTAACAGTGCATATAGGAGATGTGCATTTTTCATGGATTTGCATACTAATTCACTTTTGATATATCTAAAACGGGATTTTTGTTTTAGTACTTTAGATTATACTTTTAATCTGGACACCATCCTATCAAAAGTTCTCGGTAGCTCCATTGAACGCACAGCGAAGCGGAGGAGGTAGGTCAGCGGGAAGCTGTTAAAAACCTACTCCTTTAGGGAAGCAAAGCGACCCGCCTTATACCTCGTTTATAGTTTGTTCACTATGGGTGAGCCGATTTATCAATTGACTGACGATGTAATTAGATTTAAATGATATATATATATATATACATAATCAATAATACATATATAAATTTCTTTTAAATCTTAGGGGTTTAATTTTAAACTTTTAAAATTAAAGGGTCTATTTTAAACAATTTAAAATTCAGGGTATATTTTAAACAATTTAAAATATTAGGGTTTAAATTAATATTTATTATATATATATATATATATATATATATATATATATATATATATATATATATATATATATATATATATATATATATATATATATATATCGGTTTCAATATTTAAATAAAATAAGAAACATTTAATTATTAAATATATATTAAATCCGAAACCTATATATATAACCATATAATTCATCAAAATTTAAACCTAGGATAATACAAGTTTATCCTAATAAATTATGATATTCTAAAACCTTTAGGATAAGCACTTAATTTAAATTAAGGTAATTTCTAGATAAATAGGATTTAGGATAAACCTAGAAAATCAAGCTTATCTCTAAGGCATGTTTATCTAAAACCCCAAAAATCAAACCCTTAATTAAATTAATAAATCCTAAATTAATAAAATAATAATTTATTTAATATTTCAGATTTATCCATTTAAACCTTTTAAAAATCCGAAAACTTGAAGATAAATATTAAAAACAATTTTCAAAATTTAAACAATTAATTTAATATTTAAAAACTATTTTAAAAATTAAATAATTATAAAAATAACGAATTTTAATCTAAAAATTTCGAAAAATTAATTTTTAATTAGTTTTTCGGATTTATTTAATATTTAAAAATTAATTTTAAGTTTAAACAATTTAATTTAAAATTAAAAACACCATTAAAATTAAATCAAAATTCCAAAAATTAATCAAAACAAATTTCGAAATTTAAGAACAAGATTATCATCTAAAAATTAGTGCAAAGCTCGTTAGGTTAACCGCTCTGATACCACTGTTGGGTTTCCTATACCCTTGCTAGGTTAAAATTTAAAACTTTGCGGAAAATTAAATAACCTAACTATGCAAGAATATAAAACCTTAAGGATCTAACCAAACAAGCTAAGCAACTAATTATGAAATAAAGAGATGAATAAGAAAACTAACCTTGAGAAAATTCGCAGTTTTCTCCACGAAGAACGATTGCACGGACAGCCTCTGAATCGAGCAACAAGCGTCTAAGGAAGATCGTCTCTAGTTGTTCACACCCAATGAACAAAAGAAAAGACAATTATAACCTTTCTAAGCTCAGATCTCAGAGTCCCATGTGGGATGGATTGGTGGCCGGCCCCCCTTATTAGGGTTTAGAGGGTGCCCTGTTGACTATCAACTAATTGCAGTTTAGCCCCTGTACTTCCTCAATTAATTCTATTCGCTTCCGGTTAATTTATTAATCATTTATAAATTAACAAACTAACCCATTAATCAAATATAATCAATTATTTAGTTTCTAATTAATTTATTAAACATAATAAATTAACAAACTAATTAACATTATATATTTAAGTTGATCATCTTCTCTTTACAATTCATTGCATGCACCAAAAAAGGATCCAGCCTGATAACAATATGTTTACAAATAATTGTGACTTGGACACTAATTCCAACAGTATTGCTACGTATACCACACAAACACATGGACACATATATACTATCATATATTGTTGCTGCTGAATTACAAGACAACACACACACACACACACACACACACACACACAGTTACACAAAATGTGTATACATACAACACACACATTTGCTTAGTTATTATTCTTGCAGCAAGACAACCCATATGATCATATATCATGAATTTAGATTGGAAATATGAATTGGACAGCAGCCTTTATGGTTGTTTTTGGTGCTGCAACTCCATATTTTTAGCCTTAATTCCAGCATCTAATGGACTCCTAAGCTTGCAAATTAGTCCCTAAATATAACCCATTATTTATTGACATGAAACCTTATTTAGACACTATATAGATGCATGCATATATTTGTTTTGAGGGTTTATGCACTTTTGATACATAAACGTTTTCACCCACATGCAAGCTTAATTCATAAATTTAAAGTCATAAGTACCTTGATTTTTTGTGATTACTTGTATGATGTATAACTAGCTAGGATTGATGAGACTGACCATAAGCAACACCATGTTCCACATCCCATGTTGCATATGTTTATTACTATAGTTTAATCTTGCTATAAACTCCAGGATATCAAACACATGGGAAATCTTGCTATAGTTCAAGTCGTGTTTCTTGTCATGCATTATTGGTTAAAAAGAAAGATGGTAGTTGGCGTTCTTGTATCGACTATCAAACCTTAAATGCAGTGACAGTGAAAGATCGGTTTCCTATTCCAACAGTTGATGAGTTACTTGAATTTAATCATTAGCACTTCAATTTAATCTTCTTTACTATACCATTCTTTTATCAATCAGACACATTTGTTTTATCCTATAACATTGTCTCCTTAAGAAGCTCACTGATTCAGACACATTTGGTACAATGAATAGAGTGACAATGCAGTCATTAACATCTGCCTCTACGAAGTCGGCGATCTTTCCAGCAAAAAATTCATCCATTATTTTGTTTCTTTCGATGTTTATATTCTTTTAGTTCAATTGTCATTTTAATATGTGACACACTCTCAAATATGTATTTGTTTGTTTTCCATCGATATTTAAAAGAAGGTTTATGGATCGTTTATTGAATCAATTTATATGTATTTTAGTATTTCTTGAGTTTGATTTGATTTTGTTTTAGAATACAATTATCTAAGCTTATTGCCTATGCATAGGTATCAACTTATATATATATATATATATATATATATATATATATATATATATATATATATATATATATATATATATATATTATGGATTTTGTGATTTGTTTGTAGCCTTAAAGCAATAAATTGGGTTTTGTTGGAGATGAAGATATTTGTCTACATAATCTAATAAAGTTGATGAACTACTTAAAGTAGAGGAATTTGAAATAGTAAATGCCACCTCTTCCGATATATAAAAGTAACTTAAGGTTTGTTTTCTTTCTTTTCTTTTTTTTTTTGTTAACTTGGCTTCTTTTGTGAGGTTATGTGTATACAGAGATACATCGACATTTGAAGGTTTGACATGATCATCATGGCTAATCTAAACACTGGTATTTTGGTTCAAACTCTTCTCCCTCTTTTTAATGAAGCATTGATTGGCATATAATGGTTTAGTGTATGTGTTTGACCTTTAGTGAAATATGCAATATGTCCTTTATTAATGTTGCCTACCAGTTGCAATCAAATTAGTACATAAAATTTCTGGTGAATTTTTCGCTTCCATTTATCTTGTTCGTCATATGTTCTACATGATAATGCCACTTTCAGTTTGTTCTTTGTCATATATGTTCTACAAAGACCAAATCCTTTTCTTTTATGTTGAACATCATTTGTTCACTAAAGTGCTTGAAACACACATGATTATGGATTGTTAATCTCTGTCTGATCAATCAATCATACACTTCCTCTACTTCATTTTAGTTTTACATCAAATTTTTACCTCTGAAATTGTATCCACTCATAATTTAATGTGCTATTGTAGGAGATTTTAAATTTTTCATCTAAAATTGTATAAAGTATACATCAATTCATAAGAGGATTGCATTATATATTCTCTCTGTTATTTTAAGTTGTTGATTGTGCAAATGGTAGTTTGCTAAAAAGACTTTTTTCTAGATTAGATGAAAAAAGTCTTGGTTATCGATGAAGATCAATCTGCATTATCTATTTGACTGCCTAGATGAAAAGGCTAGAGCGTATGTTGATATTTGAACTTGTTATTCAACAAATTAATTTTGAAACTTTGACTTGTTCTTGCATATAAATTATTTTAATCAATAAATGGTATTCTTTTATTTCTTCATGGTTTAGATTCTTTTGTCTTGTGTTAAAAGATCACTAGATGTTACATGTTGGTATCATAGAATAAATGTTGTTCTAAATCCGTTTTTAAGAAACTATATGTTTCATGTTTTTGGATCATTGAGAATTTTTAAGATTTTATTATTGTATGCTATAGATATTTTTTAGATAATTTGTTTAAATCGAACATGAGGGAACACATGAAAAGTTAATCAAGACTTTACACAACTGAATTATTTTTGCAGTCAAGGAACTATAACTTGTGATGTCGATGCCAAATTTAAAGGCCTTTTGGATACCTGATTACATACTTTTACGTGGATGAAAAGTAAAAACAATGCATGGTTTCTACTTCTCTTGTGATAGTATTTATCAATTCAAGAAGTTAGGTGCCTAGTTGGGCGAGGAGTTTTTACAACTACCAAATACTTCTAAAACTAAAGTCGGGTTCTTAATTTTTACTACTCTGGACAAAGTATTGATGCCAAGCTGCTTTTGACTTAAGTTGACATTGATTGATGTTCTAGGTATTTGATTTGAATGTAGAGGCTCCTAATAAGGTATTACACCAACTATATTTAAATATCAAGAATCTTATGCATCATGGGTATTCCTATGCCTTTGAAATATGAGGAGATCGAGATTTATGGTAAGTTTATCTTTTTTTGCTATCTTACAATTAATTATTCTTTTTATTTTTGTATTACAAGACACGTTTATCAGGTTTTAAGTGGTGATGGAACTATTTGTTGCCTTGTTGGGTCCTTTGATTTATCTCTGTAGAATCAAGGAATAAATTTATAGAATCAAGGAATAAGTTTAAAAAATGATGAGTATAATGTATACTGCACGGTCTTTATGTTTTAAGTTTGTTTGTGTATGTGCTAAAATCTTGTTTCTAATCACACATGGTAAAATATTGGGCTTCATTTCCTCAATATTGTAGTACTACCAAATGAACCTAAGTTGATTCACAGAGGATTTGTAAATGCAGAGGCTAAAAGTATTTGACAGGTTCCGCTCATGTATTGTCTGTGTTTTGATTACATGGTTTGACACAAGACTGGTATGGAGACTTTTTCCTAAGACCATCCGATGTGGTCTTTTAAGACCATGACCCACAACTTTTGGTTGAGGTGGCCACGGCTGTGTGACTGTATGATTTTTTCTGAATATCGTATTCGTTGCCCCAACGTGCGGGTATCATAACTAGTAATAATAACCCCTGATAATTCATATAATATTTATACATTAATTGCACATTAGGACCCTTAGTTTAGGCTTAATTTTAACAAAGAGTCTCACAACATCCAGTAGCCCAATAACAAACCCCCTAATTTGGACTCTTCAAAGATTGATGGTAGGGATCCAAGGGGATGGTTTACTAGAACTAGAAGCAATCAGTATTTTTAGTTCCACCCAATGTACGGTACCTAAATATGATCAATCAGTGCATAAGCACACTGTAGCATACTTCTAGACATACATACATAATCACTGCACATTTTACTTACAATTTATGCATGTTTATTTACTCAACTCTAAGCTAAATATGTTCTAGAACTCTTTAAATGGGCTGCTGACTTTCGGCCTAATCAACAGCCCATCCCCTTCCTTATGGTTGCTGCTGCGTTTTTCTTTTTGTTAAGGGTAACCCACAATTCACAAAATTACAACACTAAAGTCCTAGCACACACACATTAGGTAATTATGCGTCAAGGGGGTCGAATTGGTTAGTTATTGGGTCCTCAAATGCCAAGTTAAAGGGTCAAGCATCCTGTCCAAGTTACTGGACTCTACACCCCGAGACTTGCAAGTCTCGAAGTCTTCATGACAGTAGCAGCGAGCAACCAGTACATATATGTAGAAAATCTAAGAGTCGAGAACGAACACAAGAACTAAAACCAACTTATTTTTCATTAAAACAAAAAACCTAAACATCACCATTCATAGACCATTACCTATCAATACATTCAAAGCCTCACTACAATAGATGACAAATCTTCATTGACAGATGAAGATTCCCGTTCTCAATACACAGATACAATAGCTTCCATATCAAGAAGCACTAATACAAAAAAAAAAACCTATATAAAGGAATAAAACTCTTTGAAAAGAAAAAGAAAAACGTGTGTTGCTCCTTTTTTCCTTCTTTTTGATCAAACCAAATAAGGAAGCTTCTATACTAAGTAGGTAGGGCAACAAAGGATTGAGCCCTTTCATTTGTCAAGATACACAACACACAAAGTCCAAGAAAAAGAGCCCAAGTACCAAATCCAATATAAGCCCATGAACAATTAACTTGAAATAAACACTTGCCTTTACCTCTTTTTACATCCCCCCTCAAGTTAATTGTGAAAGGTATTCAACAGCTTCAACTAACTTTTCACACAACAGACTGCGCAATGAAGCAGACAACCACTTTTTTTTCATGAGACGTAGTATTAACAGCAATCTGAATTCTTATTTGTTGTTATGTATACTAAATATATTGCTTTAATTTGGGTTTGGGATTTTTTTGGATCTGATGTTGGTTCCAACAACACTAGATGTCATCAGATTCAATGATTTTGTAAGTGGTTTTGGATTTGGATTATACTCTTATATTGACTCTTTCTAAGCAAGTCTAAAGACCCTTGTACACCTCAATGACACACTATTAAAGGTCTAAATTCCTTGGCCAAAGGCCAAAAGGCATAGCCGAGGGATCGGTAGGCTTTTGGCCAAAGGCCAAGCCAAGGACAATTGGCTTCGGTGACTGTTTTGGCTGCCTTGTTGCTAATCTATCAGTGCATAAGCACACTGCATCATACTTCTAGACATACATACATATTCACTGCACATTTTACATGCAATTCATGCGTGTTTAGTTACTCAACTCTAAGCTAAATATGTTCTAGAACTCTTTGAATGGGCTGCTGACTTTCGGCCAAATCAACAGCCCAGCCCCTTCCTTATGGTTGTTGCTGCTTTTTTTTGTTATGGGTAGTACACAATTCACAAAATTACAACACTAAAGTCTTAACACACACATTAGGTAATTATACGTTAAGGGGGTCGAATTGCTAAGTTACTGGGTCCTCAAATTCCAAGTTAAGGGCTCAATCAACCTGTCCAAGTTACTGGACTCTACACTCCGAGACTTGCAAGTCTCGAAGTCTTCATCACAGTAGTAGGGAGCAACCAGTACATATATGTATTCGGATCGAAACAGAGCCAAAAGGAAGGACTAAAGGCGAGCAATCACTAAGGAAAGTCAAATTAAACACCCCGTAGCTTGTCACTGCTGCTGTTGATTTTCATAACAGACACGCACACCATACATATACATGCTGCACACACACACATGTACTGCTGCAACTGTTATTTTTATAAAAAGGCACACACATGTATATATTATATATACTTCATAGTCACTGCTTGTAAAGAACATTTAATTACCTGCCAATATTGAATTCTAAAATACACACATGTATTGCTACGTATACAACACAACGACATGGACACATATATACTATCATATATTGTTATTGCTGACTTACCAGACAACACACACACACACTGTTACACAAAATGTGTATACATACAACACACACATTTGCTTGGTTATTATTGTTGCAGCTGGACAACCCATATGATCATATATCATGAATTTAGATTGGAAATATGAATTGGACAGCAGCCTTTATGGTTGTTTTTGGTGCTGCAACTCCATATTTTTAGCATTAATTCTAGCAACTAATGGATTCCTAAGCTTGCAAATTAGTCCCTAAATATCACCCATTAGTTATTGACATGAAATCTTATTTAGACACTATATAGATGCATGCATGTGAATGTTTTGAGGGTTTATGCACTTTTGATACATAAACGTTTTCACCCACATGCAAGGTTAATTCATAAATTAAAGCACACGTTGAGACGGAGAGCACCAACAGAGTGAAAATGTTAAGGACCGATCGAGGAGGTGAGTTCACATCAAAATAGTTCACTGATTTTTGTGACAAAGAAGTTGTGAGAAGACAACTTACGGCATCGTACACACCACAACAGAATGGGGTGGTGGAGCGTCGCAACCGGACCACCCTTGAGACAATGAGATCTATGTTAAAGGCAATGAGTCTTCCAGTGTGGGGAGAAGCAGTTCGTCAAGTAGTGTATATTCTAAATCGAGTCCTGACAAAAGGTTTGAAAAACATAACTCCCTATGAAGGTTGGAAGGGACAGAATCCGTCACTTGAACACGTCAAGGTTTTTGGTTGTGTTTCTCATGTGAAGAAATCAGCGAATCATCAAACGAAGTTAAGCGATCGAAGCTCAAAAACGGTTTATTTGGGTGTTGAACCCGGAAGTAAGGCTTATCGCCTCTACAATCCTTCTCAAAACAAAGTATGTGTAGCACGTTATGTGGTCTTTGATGAGAAGACCAAATGGAACTGGGCAGAGGCTCAAAACGATCGGTCAACGACCAGTCCAGGATGTTTTAGTGTACAAGTCACTCATGAACATGAAGTTGAGAATCTAGACCCTTCTTCAATCCCTAAAACATTGGGGAGTCCAGTTCAGTTCGAAACTAGAAACTCTCAACCACAGTTGAATACGCCATTGACATTTGAAAGTAGTCAAGAAGCGAGCCCGGCAGCCTACGATGACACACCCATTCGTGGGTTTCGTTCACTATCAGATATTTATGAAGAATTGTAATTGGCAGAGGTTGACCAAGAAGAATTGATGTTTGCTGGAGAGGAACAAACTACATTTCAAGAAGCAACGACGGATCTTAATTGGCACGAGGCGATGAAGAAGGAGCTTGAGTCGATAAACAAAAACCAAACCTGGAAGTTAACAACACTTCCACCGGGAAAGAATCTCATTGGGCTAAAATGGGTCTACAAATTAAAGAAAGATGCTGAAGGTAACGTGGTGACACATAAGGCGAGATTAGTGGTGAAATGGTACGTACAAAGAAAAGGTGTAGATTTTGAAGAAGACTTTGCACCGGTGGCTCGACTTGATACTATACGATTGTTGTTGGCATTAGCAGCTTCTAAAGGATGGCAAGTCCATCATTTAGATGTGAAGTCTGTCAGGATCTAAAACTGAATAACCAAGATTAACTGATTTGAATTTATCAGAGTATAAATCAATAATCTTGCTTTGAATCAAAGTTTAATTAAGAAGTTTGCGGAATAACACTTAATTATTTTAACAAAAACTTTCAGAACCAATAAAGCATAAAAATAAGAAGTAATCAGGACTGTTTGTATTGCTGAATTCAATGATTACAATCACCTCTAATCTGTTTGATTAGACGAAGAACACAGACTGTTCTTAGGGTTTTACAACCTTAGAGGCTTATGAAAACTTAATCAACAAAGCAATTACAGACTCAAAAATACGCAGAAAACTTCTATTTTCTTCTATACAATATTCTGTCTATTTATATTGCTTTTTGGACTTGTTTCCTTGAAGGACTATGACTTCTCTGATAGTAGATATGCTGGAATCTTCGTGTAGATATCTTTCCTGAAAATCAGCACTTTCTGTTTATGAAACTGTTGAGCAGCTTGAATCTCTTGACAGCATGAACTGAGCAGCTTGAGTTGTTTTGCTCTGGCAGCTTGAACTTTTACACTGGCAGCTCGAGTTTCTTCAACTAGCAGCATGAACTTTGTATTTACATGAAAAATCTACTAACAGTCTGAGAAGTCTAACTAACAGCTTGAGTGTACTTAAACTATTTCCCAACAATCTCCCCCTAACTTAAATTCTTTACACAAGACTTTAAGTTCTATACAAAAATGGAAATGAATAAGTAAACTGTTATTTACAAACCAAGGCTTTCAAAAAACTTACAACTGTGCAAGTTTATGATCTACAGCCTTCAAAAATTCTTTCTTCATCTCATCTTTATCACAAGATACCCTAACAGATTTTATCTGAAGTAGCATATCTTTTGGTAAATCATAAAATTCGAGATTGAAGAATATACCAGGTCCATCTGAAAATTTGATTCTGTATGTCCTTGACTTGACAAACAGATCAACTTGCTTGACCTTCTTCCCCTTCTTCACAGCATCCTCTATTTCTATCCTTGCAGATTCAGGGTCAACAATTGATTTTAGATCTTTAATTACTTGCTTCACTTGTGGTAGAGCAGATCTAACTTGTGATACAGACCCAATATTGTGCATTCTGATAAGCTCT